>JAACNH010001772.1:0-38039 GCA_019447015.1 Hymenochirus boettgeri | reverse complement strand
CAGGTTGGAAGTTAAAAAAAACAAACTTTTTTGATGATTGGCCAACATTTTTTTTTTTTTAATCTTCGTTACCCTTTAAGTATGGCTGCAACAGTAATGGAGGGGTAGGTCAGTAGGTGTGTGTACCTATGCCCCGTGGAGGTTAAAAAAACAAACTTTTTTGATGATTGGTCAAAATTTGTTTTTTTTTACTTTAGTTACTCTTAAAGTATGGATGTAGCTGGGTCTGGTTGAAGGGGTATGTCTTTTTTTGTGTTTACAACCATAAAACTATCTTTTATTAAAGATAAATCTAAATTAGTTTTTTTGACTTTAGTTACCCTTTAAGTATGGCTGCCACAGTAATGGATAAGTTGATCAGTAGGTGTGTGTACATGGGTCTGGTTGAGGGGTATGTCTTCTTTGTGTTTACAACCATAAAACTATCTTTTATTGATGATTGCTTTAGTTACCCTTTAAGTATGGCTGCCACAGTAATGGATAAGTATATCAGTAGGTGTGTATACGTGGGTCTTGTTGAGGGTGTGTGTCTTTTTTGAGTTTACAACCATAAAACTAACTTTTATTGAGGATAAATCTAAATTCGTTTTTTTATTTTAGTTACCCTTTAAATATGGCTGCCAAAGGAATAAAGGGTAGGTCAGTAGGTGTGTGTACCCATATGAAGTTGGGGGTATGTGTTTTTGCATTTATGACTATATAACTAACTTTCATTGATAATTGATCAAAATTAGTTTTTTGACTATAGTTACCCTTTAAGTATGGCTTCCATGGGAATAGAAAGGTAGGTCAGTAGGTGGGTGTACCTGTGACTGTGTGGGGGGTTGGGGGTATCACGGTTTGTATTTATGACCATGAAAGAAACTGTTTTGAAATATCCACATTTGAGGATTGTTACCATTATAGTCTATGGGAAAAAATGTCCCGAAATTCGCTGATACCACCGTAACGCTTCTGTGGATTCCTTAACTAGAAGATAGCACACTTCTCTTATACGCCCAACACGTCTTTACCGAATTTCCTGTCTCTAGCTCAAAAACTATGGGAGGAGATACAGTCCAAAAAAGCGGAAGAATAAAACGGAAGAAGAAGAATAAATAGAAAGAACAGGAATTTGGCTTTCCCATAGAAAAAAACTCTCAAAGTTATGCTTCAAGGGTATGTCCACCCTTTCAGAAAAAATGTATGCAGGACCCCCCAAAACCTCAGTTACGTTTTGCTCGATGGGCATGTCCATCCTAAAAATAACTTTTTAAGATATTGCAGATGCCCCCTGTCCACTATCAGAACGTTATCCACAGCTCTTGCCAATCGCAGATGTGTCTGCCATCAATGGAGTGCGCTGCGGGACAAAGGGCTGTAAGTACAGTTCTGTTTTTTAAAGAAACAATTCGATGGTTGGGGTGGGCAGGGGGCATATACAATATATTAAAAGAAATAAACGCTAGGTGGAATGGGATGTCGCATGTGCGCATGTCCCACTACATCCCAGAGGCTACAGAAGAGGCAGTAACATATTGGCAGGAAGACAGCGCCTACTTTTCACTTTGGACAAGCATTGCAGGAGAACCATAAGGAACAGAGACAACTCTAAGTATAACATAACTGAGGTTTTGGGGGGTCCTGCATAAGGTACCACATTTCTTCTGAAGACCTTTTCAGGTCCTGGTCAGTGGCGGCGCTATACTGGGGCACAATGTGTGTGTGTGTGGGGGGGGTGTCTAATAGATAAAGGGCAAGTCCACCCCAGAAATTAAAATGCTTTTTTCCCATGCAACAGCCCCCAACCCCAGAAATGCTTATACTCATAGGCGTCCACACATAGGGGCAAGTTGTGTCATCCCCCCCCCTCCCGGAATTCTGTCCCATTTTCTTTTCCTATTATGTTGGATGCGACTCGTGAGCAGGGCCGGATTTTCTAGTTGCAGTTATTTTTCCCCTTTAAGTATTTCTCTTTTGGGTCACACCAGTTATCATACACATAATGGTGTGACCCACATACAAGAGAAATGGTGCGACCCGAAAGAGAAGTAATTAAAAGGGAAAAATAGCTGGACTTCAGGTATGTACCAGTCATGGGCAAACTTGATTGTACCATTCACTGTGGGCAAACATGATTATACCAGTGGGCAAACTTAATTATTAAAGTGCCCATACACGGGCCGATTACCGGCTGAAACTTTGTTCGTACACATCGTGTGTCGCAGGCCGGGATCCCCAAACGCACGTGTGTACTAACCTTAAGGCATGGCTGCAACAGGAATAGACAGGTACGTTGCTAGGTTAAAGCATGTAATAAACTGTTAAAAATAGCAGTTGGTCTTTTGGGCAAATAACTGACAAGTCACCAGTTTTTTGTTTTAAGAGTGAACAGCTATACATGCAGAGAAGAAGGATGCAGATGCTTCATAGAAGGACTTACAGGGCGATGAACCAACGGGCGCATCGCTCCTGATTTGGAGTTGAAGTTGCGCTAACCGATGTTAAATCAGTTAGCGTGACTTTAACTCCTTCCTTGCGGCAGCTGCGTGGCTAACGCGAAGGTTAACAGCGCAGCCGCCGCAAGTGATGATATTTGCCGAAATCGGCATTTTATAGCGGCACTTTCAACGCCAGCTAATAGCTGGCGTTGAAAGTGCCGGAATAGAACAGCGCCAAGTAGCAATGTTCCGAGCGCCGCTATCGGCATATAACATAGTATAACATAGCGGTGCTCGGTGCATCGCCCTGTTAGTGTCTCACACTTGAAAAAGGACCATTGTGTCCGAAACATGTCGTGTGTTATAAGACACTTTTGCAATTACGGTGTTGCAGTCTAAGTCCTTCCATGAAGCATCTGCATCCTAGCCTCTGCATCCTTACATCTGCATCCTTCTTCTCTTCATGTATTTTGTTGTCTGGACAGGGCAAGCAGTGTGACTAGAGGCAATTTACAGCCAGTTAGTGTGGACATTCTTTGATATACACTATGCCTATGATGGAGACTTAACCTTTTTATGGTTGGTCGTCTCCTCTTCTTACCTATAGCGTCACCTCACAGGTATATTCCAGCCAAGGGTAGTTGAAGCATCTGTTGTTGACAAACCTATATGCACCACCTGTGGATACACAGCTTACTAATCAATTTGTGTGTTGTAATTTCAAACATCCTATCAGTATGTTTTTGTAATTGTGGGGGAAACCGGAGTGCCTGGAGGAAACCCACGCACGCACGGGGAGAACGTAAAAACTCCTTGCAGACGTGTCCAAGGGTATATTTGAACCCAGGTCTCCACGCTGCAAAGGCATCAGTGCTAACCACTAAGCCACCGTGCTGCCTAACTATTATACCTTTTATTTTTCTAAGACCTAGTCAGTTATGACATCATCACTAGCTATTTGCATAAAGGTGTGGAGCTATGACTCATCACTGCCCAGTTTGTATTGATAGAAGCACAAAGCCTAAAGCTGGCCATACACAGGCAGATATTATATAGATTTAAGATATCAATCTAATGTTTTAAGGCCACATTGTACAAGCAGAGATTTTTATCTTGAGATGTTCCTATCTGACCCATTAATTTTGTAATCTCAAATTGCATTAAAGAACGGGCTAGGCAGTTTATGTAATGACATGAATAATATAGTAAGGGGGAGCAGCCTAAAGTTAAAGGTCAGCTGGGACAGCTGTGGGGAGGAGCCAATAACAAGTGTGTTTATATCAACTTTACTTTTTAGTTTTAGTTAGTGAAGAAGCCCCCCCAGTAACAACATGCTCACTATACTTGGATAGAGGCGTACCTGCAGGGGCCTGCCCCCCCCCCCCCCCCCCCCCCCCCCGCAAGAATGGAGGCCGGGCCCCTGACCATCTTCCCCTATCCAAGATCCCTGCCGCGGTGAGCTGTTTTAAACAGCTGATCGCGCGTATGAATGAAACATATGGGCAATCAGCTGTTTAAAAGAGCAGACCCGAAATTCCAGAACTGAACCGGAAGTTTGGATCCGGTCTTTTAAACAGGTGATGATGTTTCATTCATACCCGCGACCAGCTGTTTAAAACAGCTGACCACGGCAGGGACCTTGGGCTTGTGGAGGGCCCTACTACCATCTGGGCCGGGCCCCAAGTGCAGTGTGTGGGACACTCCTCCTACATTCAGTAGGGCCAACAGGCAGTGGCGGTGCTACACTGGGGCACAATGGGGCACGTGCCCCAGTTGACAGATGCAGTGCTCCCCCAAGTGCCCCCCTTCCAAGTTCCAAAGCATACTGGCTTTCCATTGTGTTGATGCTCACAACCATCCCGATTTTGCCAGTTTCTCTGCACAGCCTACTGGTAAGAAAAGCTGGGCTGAAGAAACAGTAAGAGCAGAGCAATAATGAAGGAGAGGTCAGTGCCCTTGCATGTGGGAGACACTGCTGCTCTCTGTCTTTAAAGATAACTCTGTGCTGCCTCGGCTGACAGTATGGTAAATGAGAATATAGCCCCCCCCCCCCCCCCCCCCATACCATGCACATTTACTGTCAGCCAAGGCAGTAAAGAGTTAACTTGAAATAAAAATTTAGCTGCTAGTCTGTATTGAGAGCAGATATCTGTTGTATTCAATTAGATTAACTGGACCTGAAGTTTAGTTCTTGAAGACGTTTCGCTAGTCATCCAAATGGCTTTCTCAATTCAGAATGACTTGTATAAGAATCTGTGGCAATTATGTACCCTGGAAAATCCCAATTAGCATATCACAGCTAAGTGTTAAGGGCGTGATTGGATAGTGGCTAAGAGGTGTTATAGGAACGCCCAGAGTAAGGTGTCAAAACAGCATTGTACATGGCAGACAGTTGGTGTCGAACCCCCCCACTAATTAGAGGCTTGGTTTCTTTATTTTTCAATAAAATGGCCTCTTTGACACTATCTTGAACCAGTCACGTTCCTTTGCCAATATCTTTAACATTACAATACTTCACAGGTATGTCCTTTTATCCTTAAGATGCAGGTACACGGCTGAGTCTGACCCGAGTAGGAATTGGCCTTCTGTGCTGGGCCAAACGTTGATGCAGTGCTGTTTGTCTCCCCCACATACAAATCATAGCATTCTTCACTGCACTGCACTGCATATATGATGTCGCTTTTTTGTGTTTCAGTATTGGGTCTTTCGGATGTACCCAATTGCTGCCTCGTGTGTTGTTCGGTTTAAAGCAGACAGTGTTTTTTGAAGGTGAGTAATAGCTTTGTTTTTACACCTACATTATACTGACATAGGTATTGGTGTTTCTTTTCTGGAGCAGGAGCCGCCACTGGTCCTGGGACATTTGTGGCCTGTTGTAATGTGTTTGCATCTTGCATGTGCACATTGTTTGAAATACGGACATGTGGAAGTATTATGTTGGAGGGGTTTTACGTTTGTCATGTTATTTATTTAAGATTTAAACTTGAGTTGTGTTTATCTTCCAAGTTTGGAAAAATCTGTTAGAAGTGGCAAAATTTCCACAAAGAACTTGCACCAGAGTTCTTGTATTGTACACTTGTATGTATGTACAACGGCGAGTCCTGACCGAGGAATTTGGCTATTCTGGGCTGGGGCCCATACGTTGATTTGACAGTTGCTGTTTGGTCTCCCACATAAAATCATAAGCATTCTTACACTGCACTGCATAATGAGGTGTTTTTGTGTTTTGGTTATGGGTCTTTCGGGATCCTGTACCAATTGCGGCCTCAGTGTGTTGTTCGGTTTTAAAGCAGACAGGGTTTGTTTTGAAATTATTTTAATTTCTCGGAAGAACCCAGGACATATGGGATGACCTTGTTTTTTTCTCCTGTCTTGCTTTTCCCCTTCACTGTTGGCTATTCGTGTCTTTTCTTCCTTATACTTCTTTTGACAAAGGCCAGTATGAAATCCACAATTTTAAGGGCTGAGTGAGAATGTAGGATTCATTCTTTCAACCTTCGGCCTCTGGCTAGTGGGGATGTTCTCAGCTCTTGTGCAGGGTTCTGATTGACACCAAACTTGTGATCTAAAGGGTGGTTGGAGTCAAAGGTTGATCTAAATTGAATACACACAGATATACCATGACCCTGGAGAATGAGAACCTTCACAAGCATATTGAGAGCAGGAGCAATGTGTGTATGAGTGTGTGTGTGTGGGGTTGTAAAATAGATTAAAGGGCAAGTCCACCCCAGAAATTAAAAAATGTTTTTTTTTTATATCAGTAACTGTGGGCACAACTGATTATATCAGTAACTGTGGGCAACTTGCTATACCAGTTTACTGTGGGCCAGGCAAAAGGTAATGATCCCAGTCACTGTGGGCAAACTTGATAACCAATTTTACTGTGGGCAAACTGATATCCAGTGGGCAAAAATTAATTATGCCAGTCAGTGTGGTGTAACATGATTATACCGGGACAGTGTTAATAAGAAGAGTGTCAATGTGGTGGGTTTTTTTTATTAGTTTTACAAGTGCTGGGAGTGCTAATTTAGGGTCTGTAGGGGAAGTTTTTTGTCTATTATGGTTTTTTAGGATTATTTATTTCTTACTATTGCACCATCCCAGTGGGATAGAATCATGAGTCTTTTATTGTATATATGTTCACTGGGGTGGGTTGTTGTTTGCTTTGTCCACTGGCGGTTTTTTTTTTTTTTAATTCCTTATTCCTTATCTTACATTAGGGCCCAGTTACCGTGGTGGTTTGCTTGCTGGCTGCTTGAGTTTTTATATCTATTCTCATCTATCTATTCTATCTATCTATCTATCTAGATATTATCATATCCCTTCCCTACTGCCTTGTCTATCTCATATCTATCTGTTTATTACATACCATATATATGTATATACATATCTATCTATGTAATCTATATATCTTCTTATCTCCAATCTATCTGTCTGTCTATCTATATACTATTATATATCTATCATCGCCCTCCCTAATTGCCTATCATCTCCATATCTATCTGTTGATTTCCATACCATATCGATTTATATTACATATCTATCTATGTATCTATATCTATCTCCATACTATCTGTCTGTCTATTTGTCTATTATATCTATATCGATCTATATTATCTATGATATCTTATTTTATATCTATCTCCATATCAATTGTCTTCTATCTATCGATCTATCTATTATCTATCTATCTATCATTATCTATCTATCACTATCTGTTTGTCTGTCTGTTTGTTCTGTTGTGTTGTCTAATCTCCATATCCATCTATATATCTATTATCTATCTATTCTATTATATATTCTATATATCTAGCTGTTGTCTGTATGTCGGTCTCTCTATCATCTCCAGATCTTCGATCTATCTATATACTAATCTATCTATCTATCTATCTAGCGATCTATTATATACTCTCTCTAGACTCTCTCTCTGTCGATTATCTCCATATCTATCTTCTATCTTAACATCTATCGATTCTAGCGATCTACTATCTATCTATCTATCTATCTATTCTATCTATCTATCTATCTATCAGTAGCTAGCTAGCTAGCTAGCTATCTAGATATCTAGCTATCACTATTATCTGTTATCTATCACTGCTATCTATTCACTGCTTGTCAAAACAGCATTGTACATGGCAGACAGTTGGTGTCGAACCCCCCCACCTCTATTTAGGCTTGGTTTCTTTATTTTCACATAAATGGCCTCTTTGACACCTCTCTTGAACCAGTCACTTAATTATGCCAGTCAGTGTGGGTAAACTTGATTATACCGGGACACTGTTAATAAGAAGAGTGTCACTGTGGTGGGTTAAAGTGCGGGAGTGCTAATTTAGGGGTCTGTATACGGACGTTTTTTGTCCTATTATCGTTTTTTAGGATTATTTATTTCCTACTAGCACCATCCCAGTGGGATAGCACACATCCCAGTGGGATGATAGCATGAGTCTTTATGTATATATTGTCACTGGGGTGGGTTGTGGTGCTGTCCACTGGCGGTTTTTTTTTTTTAAATTCCTTACTTCTCTTATCTTAGGCCCAGTACCTGCTGGTGGTTGCATGCTGCTTGAGTTTTCTATCTATCTGTCTATCTATCTATCTATCTATCTATTAGCTAGCTAGCTAGCAGCGTAGCAGCATCTATCATCTCCCCTCCTATTTACCTATCTATCCCATATCTATCTGTTATTACATTACCATCTCTATCTATATACCAATCTTCTATGTATCTATATATCTATTCTCATATCTATCTGTCTGTCTGTCTATCTATCTATCATCTATCTAATCATCTGTCTGTCTGTCTGTTTGTAGTCGTCTGTCTGTCTGTGTCTGTCTATCTCCATATCCATCTATCTATCTATCTATCTATCTATCTATCTATCTATCTATCTATCTAGCTGTCTGTCTGTCTGTCTGTCTATCTATCATCTGCATAATCTATGTATCTATCTATATCTATCTATCATCTATCGTGTGTTCTGCTGTCTGTCTGTCTGGTCTGTCTATCTCCATATCCATCTTATCTATCTATCTATCATCTATCTATCTATCTGATCTATTATCTATCTTATCTATCTATCTGGCTATCTATCTATCTATCTATCTATCTATCTATCATCTAGCTGTCTGTCTGTCTGTCTATCTATCATTCTCCATATCTATCTATTATCTATCTATATCTCTCTCTCGCTCTCTCTCTGTCTATTTATCTCCATATCTACCCCTTCTATCTACCATCTATCGATCTAGCGATCTATCTATCCTTATATCATCTATCTATCTATCTATCTATCTAGCTAGCTAGCTATCTAGCTATCTAGCTATATATCTAGGTATCTAATCATGCTATCTATCACTGCTATCTCTCTCTCTCTCTCTCTCTCTATCTCAACTGTAAGGTGTGTAATAGAGCTGTTTTGTAACCTTACATTATACTGACATAGTGTATTGGTGTTTTCTGGAAGCAGGAGCCGCCCATGGTCCTGGGGACTAAATGTGGCCTGTTGTAAATTGTGTTTGCATCCTTGCATGTGGCACATTGTTTGAATACGATCTTGAATACGATCAGTGGAAGTTTAATATTTGGAGGGGTTTTACGTGCCATGTGATTTTTTGTAAGATTTCAAACTTGAGTTGTGTTTATCCTTCAAGTTTTGGAAAAATCTGTTTAGAAGTGCAAATTTCCACAAAGAACTGCACCCAGAGTATCTTGTATGCACAAAGGAGGTGTGTGACTATGTATGTACAGCCTTAAAAGCTGCATGTTGCTTTTTGACCTATCTCTCACCCCTGTCTCTAAACATGTGACTAGTTTCTCCAGTAGTGCACTGGCTTCCTGAATTGACCGTGGCTATAGGTGGCCACTGATATTTTTGGTTTCAAGGCCATTCCTACTATTATTGTGGACTATTTTTCCAAATACCCAGAAGTTCACACCCTTGATAAAACTGCTGGCACCAGTTATTGTTAAACTGAAAGCAGTGTTTGCCCATCATGGCATTCCTACGGAGCTATTTGCAATCATGTGCCCTTTGCGAGTCAGACTATGAAAACAATTTGCAAAAGACTGGGGAAAATAAGGGAATTAAGATAGTCCATTCTAGCCCAGTATACCCCCGTCTAATGGGCAGGCTGAACGTTGATACAAATGGTAAAGCACCTTTTCGAAAAGACCCACCGAGACAACACTGACCCACATTTGGCCTTGCTGAATCTAAGAAACACCCCAATCATGGACTATCATATTCAGCCCAGCCCAGCTGCTCATGGGCAGGCTTGTTGCGCGAGTACACTTCCTACCTCCACAACACTTTTAATGCCCCAAACACCCAGTGGAGCTACTTCCATCTTCTGTGTAATTTACAGAAAAGAACAAAGGCCTGTATGACAAAGGGCGCGGCCCCACTTCCATGCATTTCAAATGGGGGGACAGAGTGCACATGCAAACAAGTACACAGTGGGTCCCCAGCAAGAGTGGTTGCTGAAAGGAGGAGCCAAGGTCATTTGTTGTCACCACCTCAGAAGGCACCAGTTATCGGGGAGAAATAGAAGACACTTAAAGGACAATTATACTCACCTTCCCTCTGCAAGGAAGGCACGCTTGTTGCAGAGTGTGCCTCCTATTGGCTTGTCGTCGATGGGTAGGAGGGGGTGGAGCCTACCAGAGCAGCGTTGCTCTGAGAGTCTGCGTAGGCTGCGCGAACCCAGGGGTGAGGACTTAGCGGTTCAGGTCCTCACCATTGGTAAAAGCTAAGGAACAAGGAAGAGGAGCGGAGGGAAGGTGAGTATAATTGTCCTTAAGGAAAGACCCAGTACAGCAACTGTCATTCCTTATGAGCAAAACAATGACATCAGGATCCACTTCCCAGAACTGGGAATTGATGGAACCAGATTCTGTAACCTACTAATGAGGAAGCAGATTGTACATTCAACATCTGAATCCGAGGGACCAATACAACTAGAAGTGGTAGAGGTCATACGTCCCCCATCCAGATTTGCAGACTATCCTCATAGTCCCCCGGACTATGATTGATGCCTGTCAGACTCATTTAAGAGACCTTCAGCGCTGGGAGAAATGGATACACACAACACGCATGTGTAGTAGAGCCCAGTTTCTCGGTTTTTCACGTTACATTGGGTTTTCACAAAGAGAAAAAGTGGGCGTGGCCAGCACACAGTGTTGCCGATTGACGTACTAAAACCTGGAATGTAGGAGGCAAAAGACCTTGAGCTCACTGGGAAGCTCAAGTGTTATCAAATGAGAAAGAACCTTGGAAACAAAAACATCTGCAATAACACGACAATAATATAAGAAAAATGGAGTCAGAGAGAACAAAATGGCTGCTATTAGGCTAAGTGATTATAGAGAATATATAAAAAAACCGTTCCACCCTTTTATCCCAAAGGGATAACTAAACGGAAATTATTGTAATTTATAGCAAAACATTTCATAGGAAATAGTATTCAGAGAAAACATGACTATTCGTACTTTGATGTGATGGCTAAGTTGTTGCAAATTACTGATCTGATATTTTTGGTAGGTGAGAGATTCACTCATGTCATTGTTCACAGAACAACACACATTTTACATTAGGGGAAACAATAAAATAAAAATAAACAACACTACTCAGCAATAGTAACATTTTGAGTCCGAATCATAACTATATCTACAGTTCGTTCACGGGGAGGTTTGTTGAGGTATTCTGGAAAATTTAAGCGGGTTACATCATCTTCTCGGATAATTGGGATCGAATATCTATAGTGCTGATCAGTCAGATAGTATTGGAGACATATTGGAACTGATGAAACTGGAAAGCGACTAGACTAACAAGTACTTATAATGTCCCGTGCACATTTACATTTCCTAAACAAAAGTCAGTTATACTTAGGAGCTTCTTTAAAATATACTCCAAATTGTTACTAGGGGCAATGGAACACGGGGAGCAATAGAGCGGGAAGCTCTGTTTATTCTAATTACTTAAAAATAGAAAAAACCACCGAATAAGATGAAAAATGAAAACAGGTCAGGAAAATGTATGTCATCTGGAGTTACAATTTATCACTGGTTGGAATCTGGGCTCATCTTAATCGTCCTCCTGAGGGGGTGGGTGTGTTGTCATCTCTGAAGTCATCTGGGTGGTCCTGAAGTAATTGGGGTGTGTCTGAAGTCATTAGTTCTCCAATCAAAGATTGCGGTGCGCGCTTTACTTTCTGGAAGCATGTATCCACGATGATTGCCTTCAACCAAGATAGCTGTGCGAGTCACAACGCCTTCTCAAGACCAACACACCTGATTTAAATAGGTGCGTCGGAGCACTAGAAAGTAAAGAAAAAGACAAAGAAACATCACCATAGATGCTATTCAATTTTTCAATCAGTTTTACCCACATAAGCTTCCTGGATAAATTTCCAGGTCACCTGTAATTAATGTCCCTGTCTTAAACTGCCCAAGGCGTAGGAAATGGTCTACCCATTAAAAATTTGCGAAAAGGGGACAACTTGGATGTAGAATTGGGGGCCATACGAATCTCTGCTAATACAGCTGGTAAATAAATATCCCATTTACTGAAAGAACCTGCAGTCGCCTTCCTAAGCTTCTCTTTTATGGGCGGTTCATTCGTTCAACAACATTGAACTCTGGGGATATGAAAACTTCTATTCAATCAACATCAATTACACAATCTGCGTAATACTTTAGAAATAAAAGGCTGCCCTTTAATCTGAATTTCTATACTAAGAGAAACCTTATTTAGGAAATAATTTCCTTACACAAAAATTTTAGCAACAGTTTCACATCTTCTCTTTATTACGTATATACATGTGGGCAATAAACATTGTGGCTAAGACTTTTAGAGCTCATATATTACTATAAACTATCACTCTTATACTAAAGACCTAAAAGGTCTAAAAAAACATTGCTTGAAAAAAAATCTTTAAAAAAAAAATGAATCGGAGAGAAAAACAAAAACTCAAACCGAAACAATAAACATTCTCAGGGAGGAAACATGGAATGCAGGAAAGAAACAAATAGAAACGGAGAAAAGAGTAGCAACTTATACACATATATGAGATAACATCCCTTAAACACATGAAAAGAACTCCAATCATTTCATTTAAACAACTAAAACATAAGGAAGAGATAATAATCCACAAATTAATTTAATATAAAGTCAGCTCACCATTTCATTTACAAACTTTCTACTGCCAAAAATTCTACCAAAAACCAACATACATTAAAATCATACCTGGAAAACAATGTCCTAACAGCGTAAACCTCAAAACAAAACACAAGTGACGGGTTAAGAATAGATTAAGCTAAATAAACAAAACACAGTAACGGACTAAATTCTAAACAGAATCTGGGAATTGAAGCTCTATATACACTATACACAAACACAAACCATACCAGCTCTAATGTGGTAGAGAATCAAATCTGACTGAGAGAGATCTACACTATATTTAAATATTAATTGCTTGGGTATTAATTTAACCTGTAAGCTTAAAGGGCATGTCCACCCCGAAATTTAACTTTTGATATGTGGGTAGGGCATGCTACCCCCAGCCCAACCGCATTAATATAATTGTTAGAAAGTCCCCGATTCTTACTTACCTGCCCCTTCCTCCGCTGCAGTGTTCCAGGCCCTCTGCTTGCATGGAATGAAGCAGGGGGGGGACTGGCAGCCGCACGTGATTGGCTGACAGGCAGGGAGGGCTGCACTGAGCATGCCTCAACCTGATGAGGTTGAGGAAAGTCTCGGCACAGCATGAGTCACACACTGATCCTACACAGCAGTTTCCTGGAACTTGTGGAGGGGCACAGCAGGGGACAACTATTTTGAGCAGGAATGTAAGGTAAGAGATTGTTTAAACTACTTGATGTGGACAGTAAGGGGTTTAAATTTTAGTTTTGGGGGTGGACATGCACCTTTAAATACAGTAAATAAAAGGAATATACTATGGGTAAGAACCTGAATATATCTAACTTCTAAGACCATGATAGATTTAAAATAAAACCTCATACTCTGTGAGACATCGGATAGTTCATATTCTATTCTTTAGCATTTTATAAACATGATTAGATGTTAATTTAAACATCTCCGTGTCCAATATAAATAAGTTGGAGGCCTCAACAGCCATTGCACAAGCTGCAGAGATGCATTTCTGCATTCTGAACAGTGATTGCCAATGATTAGGGGAAAAAAAAAAAAAAATAAGTGATAGTTTCAAGGTGTCTCGGTGATATTGTGATTAAAACTGCCACCCATGATTTTACAATGTTCTCTTACAATACAAATGAAAAGATTTATCAATTCACAAAGCTCAGAGCAGGGAGAGGACAGAGGTAAAGTTGTTATTACAATTATTTAAACATTCTTTGTCATTGCCAGTGTCCATAGAATGATGTTTGGACAGTCTTTAATTGATGCTTTTGGAGATTTGGTCCCAGTGGGAGCTGGCTGGGATCATGTTGGTAAAAGTTCATTGAAGCCGACCAATTCAGCTTTATCACAAGGTGTTTGAAATGTCTTTATCTCTGGCGGGGGTGACCAGATATTCACCCTTAGATATATACAACCAAGATATTGCAATATTGTATTTTCTGGAAACTTTTGATGCCAAGACTATTGAGGAGAGAGAAACATTTACATACTCCATGCTCTGGATACACAATAACCACATTAACATATTTGGCAATGAACATATTTCAATAATTCTAGAACCATGTGGCTGAACCCATTATTATTTTACACTTCACAGAAGAGCCATAGAGTCTGTCACTGCAAGTCCCACCAAATCTCTATGTCAAACAGTGACACATAAATTGGGACTTTTCAAAAATGAATACAAAAAGATTGAGCCGTCGTAGCACCAGCCCGACAATTGCAGAAAAAAGCATATCTCAAAATCAACAACTGTATTACATTGGGTATCGGCAAAATGCTAATAAGGCCTAAATATCCAAAATATAGGAACTATCTGTATTATGAGCGGGCTATAATAGGGGTATAAAATAGGGAAGATAGCCTTATAATTACTCACTGGCTTTACAAAGGTACAAACCATTGGCAGAAATACTATTATTATATCTTGTGAAAGGGGTTTAGGGGCATTATTAAAAAAAAATAATCCGTACATCAAACTCTTTTCTTCCAACAAGTTATGCCATTAAAGGAAAATTAAGATACACAATATACTTACTACTAAATACTATATTATCAAGTTAATGGGGTAATCTGGCAATATTTAAAGGAAAAATAAGACAATCACAATTAGCCCTCATCCCTATTAGTGACAATATTTTTATATTCTTAGTCTCTGCAAGACCCCAAAAAATCTCACAAAAAAATTGCAATCAGCTGAGGGACCATTAATATAAGGAAAACTTTGATAGTGAAGCACATAGTCCTGTATATCATCAAAAAAAAAATAAACACGCTACCGTATATGAAGAACACAAATAGGATACACATTCTGTCCACTGAGCTGTTACCACAGCGAGGGAAATCATATGGGAAAACAATCCATCACAACTGCATCATAGGGGATATCTATCTGTGACTGTATTTTCAATCCCACTTAGCTATATGGATATAACGGATCTTACTAATGATTAATTTATTACAAATAACAAATCTACTATTATTAAGCTGATCTCTTTAAAAACCACCAAGAAACTCTACCAGATCCTTGCCCTCTACCACTTTATAAATCTCACTTTCTAAAAAACCTCTATAATATAAGAAAAAAAACTTCCGTAGACATTCCTACCTCCATCGCAATTATAAAACTCCAATTTACAAATAGTTAGACATGAAAGGAGAGGAGGAGGAGGGGGAAGCGTGGGTTTAGGAATGTAAGAAGATAAGAATAGACACAGAATAGAAAACATGAGTCCAAAATTCTAAGTGAAACCAGCATTAACCAAATTTAAAACTTTACTTAGTTAATAAATTAGATTATATAAAATTCACTAAGAGAGTTCTCAAAATATACATCTTTTATCCAACCCAATAATTTATCAAAAACCATGGATTGCCATAATCTGTACCACCAATACGGATCACCTAATCAATCCTCCAGGAAAAAATTTTTTTCAGAAACTTCTTTACCAGTCTGTTATCAGTATTTTCCCACACATTGGAAACCTGTAAACTTAGAATTAAAACACTTATATATACTTTGAATGACTTATCAGTTTGGGTCCGACACCTTTACTTGAACTTTCATCCTGAAGCAAGAAGGTTAAACAATAAGTGCAACAAAGCAAGCAAGTCAGCAATATAACAAATTTGACAGACAAAACTGTACACATAAAACACACAAGACATACAAAGGTAAGGTCTCTCAAAGTTCCGTATAATGCTAGCTAGCAAAGAAACACAACTCAGAAGTTCGAACTTCAAATGAAACGGACCACACTGTCCGTTCTATAAATGGTTAAGCTTAACTCTTTGCGTCCCCGATCCCAAAAACTCCCAAGTTTCACACTTCACGCTGAAAGCAACTCTATTTAGAAGAAGAAAACATTAACTCTCTATGTGAAGGTCGCCGCTCTGCGGGTGGAGTATTATCTTGTAGTCAAACCACAAGTTGCGGAGTCCCAACCCGCAAATAGGGATCCTATCAATCCAAGGGGAAAAAATATCTCTTGTACGGCTCCCAGTGTTACCTCTTGCAAAGAGAAACTAAAAAATGCAAGATCCGCCACCTGCGGGAGTCTACCCTTACTCTTTAACTCTTTAGAACAACCAGCACAAGTTTTTACATTCCACTCAGGGAAATAAAATCTCTTTCAGAATTTAACACTCCACCCACGAAGCAACTTCCTTAAGAGGAAACTCGAACACAGGTCCCAGCCTGCGGGCATTCTACTTTACAGACCCTCGTCGTAAGACGGGGGGCATGCGTCCCCCTTCCAGACCCACGTTGTAAAATCTATCCCAATGTGCTGATACAAGTACAGGAACAAGCAAGGACAGAACCTAAAATAATAATAAGTTCAAATACAAGTTCAAACCACTATCCTGTAGGTTGTATCCCCACTTCTGACACCAATTGTTAGAATAAATATCCTCACTAGCCCCCGGACTCTGATTGATGCCTGTCAGACTAATTTGAGACCTTCAAGCGCTGGGAGAAATGGATCACAACAACATTCATGGTGTAAGTAGAGCCCGTTTCTCGGTTTATTTACGTTACATTGGGTTTCACAAAGAGAGAAAAAGTGGGCGTGGCCAGACACAGTGTCTGCCGATGGACGTACTAAAACCTGTTGGAATGTAGGAGGCAAAAAAGACCTGAGCTCACTGGCGAAGCTCAAGTGTTATCAAATGAGAAAGAACATTTGGAAATAAAACATCGCAATAACACGACAATAATATATAAGGACCAAAATGGAGTCAGAGAACAAAATGGCTGCTATAGGCTAAGTGATTATAGAGAATATATAAAAAAAACTAACAGTCGTATGTTAAAATCAATTAATTGTTTTATGTTGTTTATGTCCTAGCAATCGTTTTGTTATGGTTCCTTGTAAGAAGGGATATGTGACATATGTATATACAGCCTTTAAAATGCATGTTGCTTTTTGACCTATCTCTCACCCGTGTCTCGATAACAGTGACTAGTTATAACTAGTTTCTCTCAGGAGTGCACTGCTTCCTGAATAAACGAGTTGCTTGCTTCAGCTGCTGTGTTGTGTGAGTTCTCATGACAAACTAAGTACGACCTAAAAATATATGACCCACAGTCACAAGTTATACTACAAAGGAATTGTATAGTTACATGCTTAATTTGTGCGCAGATTCCAAAAATGTTGTTTTGGGGTTGGAATTGTTTTTCAAAGGGAAGGGGGTTGTTTAGCCTAAAAAAAATAAGTAAGAAGGTAACTACCAGCGTTAGCAGCTCGCTACACTTTTTTGTAGATGAAGCAGGAGGAGGGGGGCCCCATCATGTTATGTTGCTCCTAGTTGCGCCACTGATAAAATGCGTTACTTGCTCTTAGAACAAAGGCCACAAGGCTACTTCATTTCCTTGTGTACCACAGACCATCCCACCGCCAAACATGTTTCGAGGCAGGATGGGGGAGGATGGTGTCGATGTTAAGTAGAAAGGGGCGTGAATTGAAAGGGCATGTCTTTTTGTGTACACCAAAAAGAGGGGAGTTAGAGGACATTCCCAGGGGCATTCCAGGGGCACCCTGGCGGCCAGGGATGAGGCATTCCGGGGGAGGCGGCTTGTCTTTGCAGTAACGGGAGTTTGAGTTGGTCTCGCGGGATGGGAGACCACCCCAGAATCAGGGAAACTCCAGGGGACTGCCAGGAGGGTTGGGATAACTGGTTGACCAGCAGATCTTTCTTGTGGAAAATGATATTTAGGCGGTTTCCTTTAACTGTCTTTTGTTTTTGCAACATTTTCTTACTTTAATTTTTCAGAAAAGAAAATGTGCTAAAGTGCAAACTTTACTATGAAGACATGTGCCTTTACATAGCTAAGGTGTATAGGTGCCACAATATAGAGTTGTGGGGTCTGGGATGAAGAAATGAACGCTGCGCAGATACAAAGCCAAAAATTATCATGTCTTGCGAAGGGTCCTTTTGGGAGCTATCCCTAACGCACCTAGGCAAGGGCATACTGTTTGACATGTGAGAGGTTGCTGTGTAGTGGGTTTGGGCAAGATTTCTAACTTGCCCAACTTGATTGCATTTTGCAATTAAAATTGGCAAATCCCTATGCCCATAGCTAGGATACAGCTGGCCCCACTGCTGTTTACAATATCAACGCACATTAAAGCAGGTGCACCGCATGTGTTTTCATTATAGGGCCATTATAGAATACTTAAGCGCAGGATTGAAAAAAACACATGCAATACAACAGAAACAAATTGCAACAATCTCAATGCATTTCTAGGTGTTTCAGTAGGGCCTTTGGCCCTCTCAATCAATGTTGATTTTAGTACTTCTTTTAAACCCACAAGATGCAGTAAATTCCACTGATGAGATTGCACGATAGCTATTGTTTGATTCAGTATCTCTATTATGCCTCCCTTAATAGTATACTTTTGATGTAAGTATCCTGGGGATAGTTGCAGTGGAAAGTTGGTTTAGGAAATAATCCCTTTCGTATAACGTTCCTTTGACGAGTAAGGCTTCGTTCACAAATTGCTTGCCCATTTTTTGGGGCAAATAATGACATCACACCAAAAAATGTGCCCAACGGAAGTGAAAGGTACAATCATATTGCACTGCTGCGATGTAGGCACGTGTAAAAATGCAATGATGCAGCAGTTTGGAGTTAATGCACAGCGTTGTCATTGAAAATAATGTCGATGCTGTGCGTTAAGCAGCGGAACATTCACTGGAATTGAAAACGCGATGTTCTGACGGGTTAAAAAAGGCTTAGTGTGAACAAAGCCTCAGTTGAAGCATAAAATGAAAAATGTCGTTCATAGCTCTTAAAAAAGAAAGTAATGTAAATGTAACCAGTCGTGTGCAGTGAAAACAAAAATACTCCCTTACTATAGAAAAATGTTATGTTTTCATGCTCAAGCATTAGAGAAGTTCTTGGTTCCCTGTTTTAGATCAATACATCTTCCTTAAAACAGCGGCTTTGGGGAACACTATAGAAGGATATTGTGTTAAGGCAGCAGGGTTTGGATTTCATGGCCAAGCTATAGACTAGATCTGGGGTGTCAGGGGTCTATAGGGGCACCAGGTCTGAATCCATCAGTGTTTGGTTAAAATGAATTGTTACACTATTAATAGTAAAAGAGCAAATGTATACAGCCCTCCAAGAAAAAGAAAAGACAAGGGGTTAAAATTGTGTATGAGAGATGCTAAAGTGTGAACCTGCCAGAATCGAAAAAGACGCAAAAGTAACTAATCTTCCCAATGGTTACACTGTCACCACCTAATGTAGGGAGAGGAAAGCAGTAAATGGACCGGTCTTTAACTTAATTATAGTAATAATCTGTCCAACTGGTTACACTGTCCCATCCTAAGTAGGAGGGAGAAGGAAAGCAGTGACATTGACCTGTATGTTTATAGCAGTTTTATGGGGGGGCTGGGGACTTATTTTATTGTATTGGGACAGGTAATTGATTTTAATACAATCCCATATCTTAGTAGGTTGTTTAATGGTTTGAAAACATATTATTATAAATGTGCTGTATTTGTATAATGTTACTTGAGGGAGGGTTCTAGGGATGTGCTGACATTATGAATATACTCTACTGTGTTCCGGGAATCGGAGGTACTTACCACTGGCTTGCTAAGTCAAATAGTCTTGTTGGTTAGCATGACTTTAAGAGGGGTTTGTGGCCTGCGCTGGTATCTAAAAAGACAATCACACAGCCGACAAATGATGTATATACCAAGAAAGAAAATGTAATGCCAGCTAATGGTGGGCTTTATGGTCCCATAAAAAGATTACAGTGGGCCCGCAATGCATGGGAATGCTATTGGCATATTTACAATGGAGGTTTTAACCCCAGATGCCCATCAGACTGTACTGAGAGAAAAGGATGCAAAATTGCAGTTGGCAGTGACCAATGTTATTTTTCCACTGCTGAGCAGGACTGACAACCCAATGATTACACCATATGTTGGTAGTTGGTCACCTGGATCGAAGTACGTGCACTCACCTAAACTCACCTAAATCTGAGAGAAGTGGGGTAAACACTTCCAACATGCCTTCTTTAAAAGGGTTATTATTTATTGTTTAAGCCCCTTGGCACGTTTGGCACTTGTAATGCTTTTTTTTGTTTTTTCCCTATCCCGGCTATAAGAAGACATTAATATTTGGATCATTTAGTTTGCCCTTTCATATATCATGTATGACAATCAGGCAACACAAATAAAACATACATTAAATGAAAAGGAGATACAGTGCATTTCACTTGCATCAGTTTCTACCTGTAAATAGATATACAGTTAGTATAAACCCAATTGCTACCGAAGCCACCGCCATCATGCGGGGGGGTGGGCACAATTTACTGTAGCTGTTTTTTTTAAAAAAGTGATTGAGGCATCCCCATTTAAAAAAATACATCCAATGCAGCTGTTAAAAGGCCGGGAGGTTTTAAAAGGCCGTCCGGTAGCTTTATCGTTACTGGGAGCGGGATCAGCTGTTTAAAAAACAGCTAATTGGTCCAGAGTGGGGGGGTGCGAGGGGCCTGGCCTCCCAAGCAAGCGGGCGTGCCATTATGCCCTGTCGGTTACGCTCCTGCAATTATAGTTCAAAATGCAGTATTGTGCATGGGAACCAAATATTTACTTGAAGGTTTGTTGAATCTTGGGGTCAATGGTTCAGTGCAACATACCAATTTTATGCAGACATCCCACAATGCCATTTGAGCTCCGGGCAGGGTGGGGGGAAAAGAGGGCGTCGTGGTGACATGGGGGACATTATTTGTAAGTGATGTTCATATAGGGGGGTAGACGGAGGCGGAGTTAAGTGCTGGAGGTAGGCGGGAGATGAGGTTAGGGTTGTGATGGACTCTACTAAAAGGGGAGGAGGAGAGAAAGGTCCTTTCGTCATGGGAGCTTGGGTGGGACACATCCACCTTACAATTGGATGAGCTGCCCGACGAGCTGCTGGTAGGGATGGATAACTGCCTATGATTTTCAGATTCCTCAAGTCATTTCCTTAATCGGTCCAGGCCCCAGTGAAATTCTGTATAGAAATGAATGCTTCCCAAAGAATAGGACTTACTGTTTGCAGGGACCATCATAGTGTACGTAAAGCATCAGTTCCATTGGTTGATTTCAGTGGCTCAGGAGAGAATGCTTAGGCAAAAGTTTGACCCATACCAGGGACGCAGAAATTACATTGTGAAGAATTACATTTCTGGGAAGAAAGAGTGAATATTTAAGAAGAGGACCATTACTGGAACTTGGCTGCTTATTATATTGTACCAGAAGAAAATGAATAAAGTTGTTATAACTATAAGTTAAGTGAAATACAGTATTGTACAATACTGTTAGTACATGTGAACAATATAGTATGAATTAATGTTTTTGATTAATGGAATATGAAACGACATTCTTAATAAGCAAATTTGCCATAGATACGTTTTTAAGAACTCTTGGGCCTGGGTAGCTGCTCCATTCTTTCAATCAGGTTGTCTTCTGTGCTGGGCCATACGTTGATGCAGTTGCTGTTTGGTCTCCCACACATACAAATCAGAGCATTCTTCACTGCACTGCGTATATGATGTTGCTTTTCTTGTGTTTCAGTATTGGGTCTTTCGGATGTACCAATTGCTGTCTCAGTGTGTTGTTCGGTTTAAAGCAGACAGTGTTTTTTGAAAATTCTTTTTAATTTCCCTTTCTCGGAGACCCCTGGGGTACATATGGGATGACCTTGTTCTTTCTCCTGTCTGATTTTCCCCTTCATGTTGGTATTTCGTTTCTTTTCTTCTTCTACTTCTTTGACAAAGGCCCCAGTCTGAATATCCACAAATTTTAAGGGCTGAGATTCATTTCTGAACCTTCGCCTCTGTGCTAGTGGGGATGTTCTCAGCTCTGTGTTGCAGGGTTCGATGACACCCAACTTGTCATCTAAAGGGTGGTGGGAGTCAAAGTTGATCTATGAAATACAACAGATATACCCTGACCTGGATGAATGAGAACTTCACAAGCATATTGAGAGCAGAGCAATGTGTGTATGATGTGTGTGTGTGGGGGGTGTCTAATAGATAAGGCAAGTCCACCCCAGAAATTAAAAATGTTTTTTTTTTATATCAGTCACTGTGGGCAAACTTGATTATATCAGTCACTGTGGGCAAACTTGACTAACCAGTTACTGTGGGCAAACTTAATGATCCCAGTACTGTGGGCAAACTTGATTATACCAATTACTGTGGGCAAACTTGATTATACCAGTGGGCAAACTTAATTATGCCAGTCGTGTGGGTAAACTTGATTTATACCGGGACAGTGTTAATAAGAAGAGTGTCACTGTGGTGGGTTAAAGTGCGGGAGTGCTAATTTAGGGGTCTGTATACGGACGTTTTTTGTCCTATTATCGTTTTTTAGGATTATTTATTTCCTACTAGCACCATCCCAGTGGGATAGCATGAGTCTTTTATTGTATATATTGTCACTGGGGTGGGTTGTTGGTGCTGTCCACTGGCTGTTTTTTTTTTTTAAATTCCTTATCCTTATCTTACCTTAGGCCCAGTACCTGTGGTGGTTGCTGTTGCTTGAGTTTTCTATCTATCTATCTATCTATCTATCTATCTAGCTATCTATCTAGCTAGCTATCTATCATCTCCCTCCCTATCTACCTATCTATCTCCATATCTATCTGTTTATTTACATACCATATCTATCTATATACCATATCTATCTATGTATCTATATATCTATCTCCATATCTATCTGTCTGTCTGTCTATCTATCTATCTATCTATCTATCTATCTAGCTGTCTGTCTGTCTGTCTATCTATCATCTCCATATCTATCTATCTATCTATCTATATCTCTCTCTCGCTCTCTCTCTGTCTATTTATCTCCATATCTACCCTTCTATCTACCATCTATCGATCTAGCGATCTATCTATCCTTCTATCTATCTATCTATCTATCTATCTATCTAGCTAGCTAGCTATCTAGCTATCTAGCTATATATCTAGTTATCTATCACTGCTATCTATCACTGCTATCTCTCTCTCTCTCTCTCTCTCTCTCTCTCACTGTAAGGTGTGTAATAGCTGTTTTGTACACCTTACATTATACTGACATAGTGTATTGGTGTTTTCTGGAGCAGGAGCCGCCACTGGTCCTGGGACTAATTGTGGCCTGTTGTAAATGTGTTTGCATCCTTGCATGTGGCACATTGTTTGAATACGATCATGTGGAAGTTTAATATTTGGAGGGGTTTTACGTGCCATGTGATTTTTTGTAAGATTTCAAACTTTGAGTTGTGTTTATCCTTCAAGTTTTGGAAAATCTGTTAGAAGTGCAAATTTCCACAAAGAACTGCACCCAGAGTTCTTGTATGCACAAAGGAGGTGTGACATATGTATGTACAGCCTTAAAATGCATGTTGCTTTTTGACCTATCTCTCACCCTGTCTCTATAACATGTGACTAGTTTCTCCCAGTAGTGCACTGCTTCCTGAATTGCCGTGGCTATAGGTGGCCACTGATATTTTTGAGTTTCAAGGCCATTCCTACTTATTATTGGTGGACTATTTTTCCAAAATACCCAGAAGTTCTACACCTTCATGATAAAACTGCTGGCACAGTTATTGTTAAACTGAAAGCAGTGTTTGCCCATCATGGCATTCCTACGGAGCTTATTTGCAATCATGTGCCCTTTGCGAGTCAGACTATGAAACAATTTGCAAAAGACTGGGGAATTAAGATAGTCCATTCTAGCCCAGTATACCCCCAGTCTAATGGGCAGGCTGAACGTATGATACAAATGGTAAAGCACCTTTTCCGAAAAGACCCACCGAGACAACACTGACCCACATTTGGCCTTGCTGAATCTAAGAAACACCCCAATCACTGGACTATCATATTCGCCAGCCCAGCTGCTCATGGGCAGGCTGTTGCGGAGTACACTTCCTACCTCCACAACACTTTTAATGCCCCAAACACCCAGTGGAGCTTACTCATCTCTGTGTAATTTACAGAAAAGACAAAAGGCCTGTTATGACAAGGGCGCGGCCCCACTTCCATGCATTCAAATGGGGGACAGAGTGCACATGCAAACAAGTACACAGTGGGTCCCAGCAAGAGTGGTTGCTGAAAGGGAGGAGCCAAGGTCATTTGTTGTCACCACCTCAGAAGGCACCAGTTATCGGAGAAATAGAAGACACTTAAAGGACAATTATACTCACCTTCCCTCTGCAAGGAAGGCACGCTTGTTGCAGAGTGTGCCTTCCTATTGGCCTTGTCGTCGATGGGTAGGAGGGGGTGGAGCCTACCAGAGCAGCGTTGCTCTGAGAGTCTGCTGTAGGCTGCGCGAACCCAGGGGTGAGGACTTAGCGGTTCAGGTCCTCACCCTTGGTAAAAGCTAAGGAACAGAAAGAGCTGGAGGGAAGTGAGTTCATTGTCCTTTAAGGAAAGACCCAGTATCAGCAACTGTCATTCCTATGAGCAAAACAATGACATCAGATCCACTTCCCAGAACGGGAATTGATGAACCAGATCTGTACCTACTAATGAGGAAGCAGATTGTACATCAACATCTGAATCCGAGGGACCAATACAAACTAGAAGTGTAGAGTCATACGTCCCCCATCCAGATTGCAGACAATCCTCACTAGTCCCCGACTCTGATTGATGCCTGTCAGACTCATTTAGAGACCTTCAGCGCTGGGAGAAATGGATCACACAACACGATGGTGTATGAGGAGCCCAGTTTCTCGGTTTATTCACGTTACATTGGGTTTCACAAAAGAGAAAAAGTGGGCGTGGCCAGACACAGTGTCTGCCGATGACGTACTAAAACCTTGGAATGTAGAGAGGCAAAAGACCTTGAGCTCACTGGGAAGCTCAAGTGTTATCAAATGAGAAAGAACATTTGGAAAAAAACATCTGCAATAACACGACAATAATATAAGACAAAATGGAGTCAGAGAACAAAATGGCTGCTATTAGGCTAAGTGATTATAGAGAATATATAAAAAAACCTTCCCAGTTGTACACCTTACATTATACTGACATAGTGTATGGTGTTTTCTGGAGCAGGAGCCGCCACTGGTCCTGGGACTATTTGTGGCCTGTTGGTAAATGTGTTTGCATCCTTGCATGTGGCAAATGTTTGAATACGGACATGTGGAAGTTTAATATTTGGAGGGGTTTTACGTGTCATGTGATTTTTGTAAGATTTCAAACTTTGAGTTGTGTTTATCCTTCAAGTTTTGGAAAATCTGTTAGAAGTGCAAATTTCCACAAAGAACTGCACCCAGAGTTCTTGTATGTACACTTGTATGTATGTACACGGCTGAGTCCTGACCTGAGGAATTGGCTCTTCTGTGCTGGGCCATACGTTGATGCAGTTGCGTTGTCCCCCACATACAAATCAGAGCATTCTTCACTGCACTGCGTATATGATGTCGCTTTTCTTGTGTTTCAGTTATGGGTCTTTCGGATGTACCAATTGCTGCCTCAGTGGTTTTGTTCGGTTTAAAGCAGACAGTGTTTTTTGAAAATTCTTTTAATTTCTCGGAGACCCCTGGTACTATGGGATGACCATGTTCTTTTCTCGTCTTGATTTTCCCTTCACTGTTGGTATTGTGTTCTTTTCTTTCCTTCTACTTCTTTTGACAAAGGCCCAGTCTGAATATCCACAAATTTTAAGGGCTGAGATTCATTTCTTTAACCTTGCCTCTGTGCTAGTGGGGATGTTTCAGCTCTGTGTTGCAGGGTTCTGATGACACCCAACTTGTCATCTAAAGGGTGGTGGGGAGTAAAGTTGATCTAATTGAATACAAAAGATATACACATGACCTGGATGAATGAGAACCTTCACAAGCTATTGAGAGCAGATCAATGTGTGTATGAGTGTGTGTGTGTGGGGGGGGTTGTCTAATAGATAAAAGCAAGTCCACCCAGAAATTAAAATGTTTTTTTTTATACAGTCACTGTGGGCAAACTTGATTATATCAGTCACTGTGGGCAAACTTGACTATACCAGTTACTGTGGGCAAACTTAATGATCCCAGTTACTGTGGGAAACTGATTATACCAATACATGGGGCAAACTTGATTATACCAGTGGCAAACTTAATTATGCCAGTCAGTGGGGTAAACTTGATTATACCGGGACAGTGTTAATAAGAAGAGTGTCACGTGGTGGGTGTAAAGGGCGGGAGTGCTAATTTAGGGGTCTGTATACGGACGTTTTTGTCCTATTATCGTTTTTTAGGATTATTATTTCCTACTAGCACCATCCAGTGGATAGCATGAGTCTTTTATTGGATATATTGTCACTGGGGTGGGTTGTTGGTGTGTCCACTGGCTGTTTTTTTTTTTTTAAATTCCTTATCCTTATCTTACCTTAGGCCCAGACCTGTGTGGTTGTTGCTGTTGCTTGAGTTTTTATCTATCTATCTATCTATCTATCTATCTAGCTATCTATTAGCTAGCTATCTATCATCTCCCCCTATCTACCTATCTATCTCCATATCTATTGTTTATTTACATACCATATCTATATATACCATAATTATCTATGTATCTATATATCTATCTCCATATCTATCGTCGTATCTGTCATCTATCATCTATCTATCTATCATCTATTATCTCTATGTTGTCTGTCTGTCTGTCTGTTGTCTGTGTCTGTATTCCATATCATCATCTATCTATCTATATATCTATCTATTATCTATCTAGTGCTGTATGTCTGTCTATCTATCATCTCCATATCTATCTATCTATCTATCTATCTTATATCTATCTCTCTCGCTCTCTTCTGTCTATTTATCTCCATATCTATCCTTCTATCTAACATCTATCGATCTAGCGATCTATCTATCTATCTATCTATCTATCTATCTATCTATCTATCTATCTATCTATCTATCTGTTTGTCTGTCTGTCTGTCTGTCTGTCTGTGTCTGTCTATCTCCATATCCATCTATCTATCTATCTGTCTATCTAGCTGTCTGTCTGTCTGTCTGTCTATCTATCATCTCCATATCTATCTATCTATCTATCTATCTATCTATCTATCTATCTCTCTCTCTCTCTCGCTCTCTCTCTGTTATTTACTCCCTATCTATCCTTCATCTACCATCTATCGATTAGCGATCTATCTATCCATCTATCTATCTATCTATCTATCTATCTACTATCACTATCTATTATCTATCTTTAGTATCTATCATCTAGCTATCTAGCTATATATCTAGTTATACTATCACTGCTATCTATCACTGCTATCTCTCTCTCTCTCTCTCTCTCTCTCACTGTAAGGGTGTAATAGCGTTTTGTATTTGTTACACCTTAATTATACTGACATAGTGTATTGATGTTTCTGGAGCAGGAGCCGCCACTGGTCCTGGGGACTATTGTGGCCGTTTGTAAATGTTTGCACGCTTGCATGTGGCACATTGTTTGATATACGGGACATGTGGAAGTTTAATATGGAGGGGTTTTACGTGTCATGTGATTTTGTAAGATTTCAAACTTTTGAGTTGTGTGTTTATCCTTCAAGTTTTGGAAAATCTGTTAGAAGAATGCAAATTTCCACAAAGAACTGACACCAGGTTCTTGTATGTACACTTGTATGTATGTACCGGCTGAGTCCTGACCTGAGGAATTGGCTCTTCTGTGCTGGGCATACGTTGATGCAGTTGTGTTTGGTCTCCCCACATACAAATCAGAGCATTCTTCACTGCACTGGTTATATGATGTCGCTTTTTTGTGTTTCAGTATTGCGGGTCTTTCGGATGTACCAATTCGCCTCAGTGTGTGTTCGGTTTTAAAGCAGACAGTGTTTTTTTGAAACATCTTTTAAATTTCCGGAGACCCCCTGGTACCATATGGGATGACCTTGTTCTTTTCCTGTCTGATTTTCCCCTTCACTGTTGGTATTTGGTTCGTTTCTTCTTCTTCTACTTCTTTTGACAAAGGCCCAGTCTGGAATATCCACAAATTTTAAGGGCTGAGATTCATTTCTGTAACCTTCGCCTCTGTGCTAGTGGGGATGTTCTCAGCTCTGTGTTGCAAGGTTGTCTGATGACACCCAACTTGTCATCTAAAGGGTGGTGGGAGTCAAAGTTGAGCTATGAATACAACAGATATACCATGACCTGGATGAATTTTGAGAACCTTCACAAGCATATTGAGAGCAGAGCAATGTGTGTATGAGTGTGTGTGTGGGGGGGTGTCTAATAGATAAGGGCAAGTCCACCCAGAAATTAAAAATGTTTTTTTTTTAATCAGTCACTGTGGGCCAAACTTGATTATATCAGTCACTGTGGGCAAACGACTTACCAGTTACTGTGGGGCAAACTTAATGATCCCAGTTACTGGGGCAAACTTGATTATACCATTACTGTGGGCAAACTTGATTATACCAGTGGGCAAACTAATTATGCCAGTCGTGTGGGTAAACTTGTATACCGGGACACTGTTAATAAGAAGAGGTTCACTGTGGTGGTGTTAAAGTGCGGGAGTGCTAATTTAGGGGTCTGTATACGGACGTTTTTTGCCTATTATCGTTTTTTAGGTTATTTATTTCTACTAGCACCATCCCAGTGGGATAGCATGAGTCTTTATGTATATATTGTCACTGGGGTGGGTGTGGTGCTGTCCACTGGCTGTTTTTTTTTTTTAAATTCCTTACCTTTCTTATCTTAGGCCCAGTACCTGTGGTGGTTGCTGCTGCTTGAGTTTTCTATCTATCTTCTATCTATCTATCTATCTATCTATTATCTAGCTAGCTAGCAGCTAGCTAGCTATCTATCATCTCCCCTCCTATTATACCTATCTATCTCCATATCTATCTGTTTATTACATACCATTCTATCTATATACCAATCTTCTATGTATCTATATATCTATTCTCATATCTATCTGTCTGTCTGTCTATCTATCTATCATCTATCTAATCATCTGTCTGTCTGTCTGTTTGTCTGTCTGTCTGTCTGTCTGTGTCTGTCTATCTCCATATCCATCCATCTATCTATCTATCTATCTATCTATCTATCTATCTATCTATCTAGCTGTCTGTCTGTCTGTCTGTCTATCTATCATCTCCATATCTATGTATCTATCTATCTATCTATCTATCTATCTGTTTGTCTGTCTGTCTGTCTGTCTGTGTCTGTCTATCTCCATATCCATCTATCTATCTATCTATCTATCTATCTATCTATCTATCTATTATCTATCTATCTATCTATCTATCTATCTATCTATCTATCTATCTATCTATCTATCTATCTAGCTGTCTGTCTGTCTGTCTATCTATCATCTCCATATCTATCTATCTATCTATCTATCTATCTATCTCTCTCTCTCGCTCTCTCTCTGTCTATTTATCTCCATATCTTACCCTTCTATCTACCATCTATCGATCTAGCGATCTATCTATCCTTTATCTATCTATCTATCTATCTATCTATCTAGCTAGCTAGCTATCTAGCATCTAGCTATATATCTAGTATCTAATCACTGCTATCTATCACTGCTATCTCTCTCTCTTCTCTCTCTCTCTATCTCACTGTAAGGTGTGTAATAAGCTGTTTTGTAACACTTACATTATACTGACATAGTGTATTGGTGTTTTCTGGAGCAGGAGCCGCCCACTGGTCCTGGGACTAAATGTGGCCTGTTGTAAATGTGTTTGCATCCTTGCATGTGGCACATTGTTTGAATACGATCATGTGGAAGTTTAATATTTGGAGGGGTTTTACGTGCCATGTGATTTTTTGTAAGATTTCAAACTTTGAGTTGTGTTTATCCTTCAAGTTTTGGAAAATCTGTTAGAAGTGCAAATTTCCACAAAGAACTGCACCCAGAGTTCTTGTATGCCACAAGGAGGTGTGTGACATATGTATGTACAGCCTTAAAATGCATGTTGTTTTGACCTATCTCTCACCCTGTCTCTAAACATGTGACTAGTTTCTCCAGTAGTGCACTGCTTCCTGAATTGCCGTGGCTATAGGTGGCCACTGATATTTTTGAGTTTCAAGGCCATTCCTACTTATTATTGTGGACTATTTTTCCAAATACCCAGAAGTTCACACCCTTATGATAAAACTGCTGGCACAGTTATTGTTAAACTGAAAGCAGTGTTTGGCCCATCATGGCATTCCTACGGAGCTATTTGCAATCATGTGCCCTTTGCGAGTCAGACTATGAAACAATTTGCAAAGACTGGGGTGGGAATTAAGATAGTCCATTCTAGCCCAGTTATACCCCCGTCTAATGGGCAGGCTGAACGTATGATACAAATGGTAAAGCACCTTTTCCGAAAAGACCCACCGAGACAACACTGACCCACATTTGGCCTTGCTGAATCTAAGAAACACCCCAATCACTGGACTATCATATTCAGCCAGCCCAGCTGCTCATGGGCAGGCTGTTGCGGAGTACACTTCCTACCTCCACAACACTTTTAATGCCCCAAACACCCAGTGGAGCTTACTCCATCTCTGTGTAATTTACAGAAAAGACAAAGGCCTGTTATGACAAGGGCGCGGCCCCACTTCCATGCATTCAAATGGGGGGACAGAGTGCACATGCAAACAAGTACACAGTGGGTCCCCAGCAAGAGTGGTTGCTGAAAGGGAGGAGCCAAGGTCATTTGTTGTCACCACCTCAGAAGGCACCAGTTATCGGGAGAAATAGAAGACACTTAAAGGACAATTATACTCACCTTCCCTCTGCAAGGAAGGCACGCTTGTTGCAGAGTGTGCCTCCTATTGGCTTGTCGTCGATGGGTAGGAGGGGGTGGAGCCTACCAGAGCAGCGTTGCTCTGAGAGTCTGCGTAGGCTGCGCGAACCCAGGGGTGAGGACTTAGCGGTTCAGGTCCTCACCCCTTGGTAAAAGCTAAGGAACAAGGAAGAGGAGCGGAGGGAAGGTGAGTATAATTGTCCTTTAAGGAAAGACCCAGTATCAGCAACTGTCATTCCTTATGAGCAAAACAATGACATCAGGATCCACTTCCCAGAACTGGGAATTGATGGAACCAGATTCTGTACCTACTAATGAGGAAGCAGATTGTACATCAACATCTGAATCCGAGGGACCAATACAAACTAGAAGTGGTAGAGTCATACGTCCCCCATCCAGATTTGCAGACTATCCTCACTAGTCCCCCGGACTCTGATTGATGCCTGTCAGACTCATTTAGAGACCTTCAGCGCTGGGAGAAATGGATACACACAACACGCATGTGTAGTAGAGCCCAGTTTCTCGGTTTATTCACGTTACATTGGGTTTTCACAAAGAGAAAAAGTGGGCGTGGCCAGACACAGTGTGCCGATTGACGTACTAAAACCTGGAATGTAGGAGGCAAAAGACCTTGAGCTCACTGGGAAGCTCAAGTGTTATCAAATGAGAAAGAACTTGGAAACAAAACATCTGCAATAACACGACAATAATATAAGAAAAATGGAGTCAGAGAACAAAATGGCTGCTATTAGGCTAAGTGATTATAGAGAATATATAAAAAAACCGTTCCACCCTTTTATCCCAAAGGGATAACTAAACGGAAATTATATGTAATTTATAGCAAACATTTCATAGGAAATAGTAGTATTCAGAGAAAACATATTCATCTACTTTGATGTGATTGCTAAGTTGTTGCAAATTACTGATCTGATATTGTTTGGTAGGTGAGATTACACTTCATGTCATTGTTCACAGAAACACATTTTACATTAGGGGAACAAATAAAAATAAAACAAACTACTTCAGCAATAGTAACATTTTGAGTCCGAATCATAACTATATCTACAGTTCGTTCACGGGAGGTTTGTTGAGGTATTCTGGAAAATTTAAGCGGGTTACATCATCTTCTCGGATAATTGGGATCGAATATCTTATAGTGCTGATCAGTCAGATAGTATTGGAGACATATTGGAACTGAAACTGGAATAGCGACTAAACAAGTACTTATAATGTCCCGTGCACATTTTACATTTCCTAAACAAAAGTCAGTTATACTTAGGAGCTTCTTTAAAATATACTCCCAAATGTTACCTAGGGGCAATGGAACACGGGGAGCAATAGAGCGGGAAGCTCTGTTTATTCTAATTACTTAAAAATAGAAAAACCACAGAATAAGATGAAAAATGAACAGGTCAGGAAAATGTATGTCATCTGGAGTTTACAATTTATCACTGGTTTGGAATCTGGGCTCATCTTAATCTTCCTCCTTGAGGGTGGGTGTGTTGTCATCTCTGAAGTCATCTGGGTGGTCCCTGAAGTCATCTGGGTGTGTCTGAAGTCATCTAGTTCTCCAATCAACAGATTCGGTGCGCGCTTTACTCTGGAAGCATGTATCCACGATGGATTGCCTTCAACCAAGATAGCTGTGCGAGTCACAACGCCTTCATCAAGACCACATCACCTGATTTAAATAGGTGCGTCGGAGCACTAGAAAGTAAAGAAAAAGACAAAGAAACATCACCATAGATGCTATTCAATTTTTCAATCAGTTTTACCACATAAGCTTCCTGGATAAATTCCAGGTCACCTGTAATTAATGTCCCTGTCTTAACTGCCCAAGGCGTAGGAAATGGTCTACCCATTAAAATTTCGAAAGGGGACAACTTGGATGTAGAATTGGGGGCCATACGAATCTCTGCTAATACAGCTGGTAAATAAATATCCCATTTACTGAAAGAACCTGCAGTAGCCTTCCTAAGCTTCTCTTTTATTGTGCGGTTCATTCGTTCAACAACATCTGAACTCTGGGGATATGAAACTTCTATTCAATCAACATCAATTACACAATCTGCTGTAATACTTTAGAAATAAAAGCTGTCCCTTTATCTGAATCTATCCTAACAGGACAACCTTATTTAGGAATAATTTCCTTACACAAAATTTTAGCAACAGTTTTCACATCTTCTCTTTTATTACGTATATACATGTGGGCAATAAACATTGTGGCTAAGACTTTTATGAGCCATATTATTACTATAACTATCCCCTCTTTAATAAAGACCTAAAAGGTCTAAAAACAATGCTTGAAAAAAAATCTTTAAAAAAAAAATGAATCGGGAGAAAACAAAAACTCAAACCGAAACAATAACATTCTCAGGGAAACATGGGAATGCAGGAAAGAAACAAAAGAAACGGAGAAAAGAGTAGCAACTTATACACATATATGAGATAACATTCCCTTAAACAACATGAAAAGAACTCACAATCATTTCATTTAAACAACTAAAACATAAGGAAGATAATAATCCACAAATTAATTTAATATAAAGTCAGCTCACCATTCTCATTTACAAACTTTCTACTGCCAAAATTCTACCAAAAACCAACTACATTAAAATCATACCTGGAAACAATGTACTAACAGCTTAAACCTCAAACAAAACACAAGTACGGGTTAAAGAATAGATTAAGCTAAATAAACAAAACACAGTAACGGACTAAATTCTAAACAGAATCTGGGAATTGAAGCTCTATATACACTATACACAAACACAACCATACCAGCTCTAATTGGTAGAGAATCAAATCGGACTGAAGAGAGATCTACACCTATATTTAAATATTAATTGCTTGGGTATTAATTTAACCTGTAAGCTTAAAGGGCATGTCCACCCCGAAATTTAACTTTTGATATGTGGTAGGGCATGCTCCCCCAGCCCCAACCGCATTAATATAATTGTTAGAAAGTCCCCCGATTCTTACTTACCTGCCCTCTCTCCTCCGCTGCAGTGTTCAGGCCCTCTGCTTGCATGGAATTGAAAGCAGGGGGCGGGACTGGCAGCCGCATCCGTGATTGGCTGACAGGCAGGGAGGGCTGCACTGAGCATGCCTCAACCTTGATGAGGTTGAGGAAGTCTCAGGCACAGCATGAGTCACACACTGCTCCTACACAGCAGTTTCCTGGACTTTGGAGGGGCACAGCAGGGGAACTATTTTGAGCAGGAATGTAAGGTAAGGATTGTTTTAAACTACTTGATGTGGCCAGTAAGGGGTTAAATTTTAGTTTTGGGGGTGGACATGCCCTTTAATACAGTAAATAAAAGGAATATACTATGGGTAAGACCTGAATATATCTAACTTCTAAGACCATGATAGATTTAAAATAACCTCATACTCTGTGAGACATCGGATAGTTCATATTCTATTCTTTAGCATTTATAAACATGATTAGATGTTAATTAAACATTCTCCGTGTCCAATATAATAAAGTTGGAGGCCTCAACAGCCATTGCACAAGCTGCAGAGATGCATTCTCTGCATTCTCTGAACAGTGATTGCCAATGATTTAGGGGAAAAAAAAAAAAATAAGTGACTAGTTTCAAGGTGTCTCTGTGATATTGTGATAAAACTGCCACCATGATTTTACAATGTTCTCTTACAATACAAATGAAAAGATTTATCATAATTCACAAAGCTCAGAGCAGGGGCAGAGGTAAATGTTATTACAATTATTTAAACATTCTTTGTCATTTGCAGTGTCCATAGAATGATGTTTGGACAGTCTTTAATTGTGCTTTTTGGAGCATTTGGTCCCAGTGGGAGCTGGCTGGGATTCATTGTTGGTAAAAGTTCATGAAGCCGACCAATTCAGCTTTATCACAGGGTGTTTGAAATGTCTTTATCTCTGGCGGGGCTGACCAGATATTCACCCTTAGATATTATACAACCAAGATATTGCAATATTGTATTTTCTGGAAACTTTTGATGCAAGACTATTGAGGAGAGAGAAACATTTTACATACCTCCATGCTCTGGATACACAATAACCACATTAACATATTTGGCAATGAACATATTTCAATAATTCTAGAACCATGTGGCTGAACCCATTATTATTTTAACACTTCACAGAGAGCCATAGAGTCTGTCACTGGCAAGTCCACCAAATCTCTATGTCAAACAGTGACACATAAATTGGGACTTTTCAAAAAATGAATACAAAAAGATTGAGCCGTAGCACCAGCCGACATGCAGAAAAAAGGCATATCTCAAAATCAACAACTGTATTACATTGGGTATCGGCAAAATGCTAATAAGGGCCTAAATATCCAAAACTATAGGAACTATCTGTATTATGAGCGGGCTATAATAGGGGTATAAAATAGGAAGATAGCCTTTATAATTACTCATGGCTTTACAAAGGTACAAACCATTGGCAGAATACTATTAATTATATCTTGTGAAAGGGGTTTAGGGGCATTAAAAAAAAATAATCCGTACATCAACTTTTTCTTCCAACAAGTTATGCCATTAAAGAAAATTAAGATACACAATATACTTACTAAATCCTATATTATCAAGTTAATGGGGTAATCTGGCAATAATTTAAAGGAAAAATAAGACAATAACAATTAGCCATCATCCCTATTAGTGACAAATATTTTATATTCTTAGTCTCTGCAAGTACCCCAAAAAATCTCTACAAAAAACTTGCAATCAGCTGAGGGACCATTAATATAAGGAAACTTTGATAGTGAAGCACATAGTCCCTGTATCATCAAAAAAAAATTAAACAGCTTACCTCGTATATGAAGAACACAAATAGGATTACACATTCTGTCCATGAGCTGTACCACAGCGAGGGAATCACTTATGGGAAAAATCCATCACAACTGCCATCATAGGGGATATCTATCTGTGACTGTATTTTCACATCCCACTTAGCTATATGGATATAACGGATCTTACTAATGATCTAATTTATTACAAATAACAAATCTACTATTATTAAGCTGATCCTCTTTAAAAACCACCAGAAACTCTACCAGATCCTTGCCCTCTACCACTTTCTAAATCTTCACTTTCTCAAAAACCTCTATAATATAAGAAAAAAACTTCCGTAGACATTCCTACCTCCATTCGCAATTATAAAACTCCAATTTACAAATAGTTAGACATGAAAGGAGAGGAGGAGGGGGAAGCGGGTTTAGGAATGTAAGAAGATAAGAATTAGACACAGAATAGAAAACATTGAGTCCAAACATTCTAAGTGAAACCAGCATTAACCAAATTTAAACTTTACTTATTAATATCATTAGATTTATAATAAAATTCACTAAGAGAGTTCTCAAAATATACATCTTTTATCCAACCCAATATATTATCAAACCATGGATTGCCATAATCTGTACCACCAATACGGATCACCTAATCAATCCTCCAGAAAAAAATTTTTTTTCAGAACTTCTTTACCAGTCTTGTTATCAGTATTTTCCCACACATTGGAAACCTGTAAACTTAGAATTAAAACACTTTAATATACTTTGAATGACTTATCATGTTTGGGTCAGACACCTTTACTTTGAAACTTTCCATCCTGTAAGCAAGAAGGTTAACAATAAGTGCAAAGCAAGCAAGCTCAGCAAATTAACAAATTTGACAGACAAAACTGTTACACATAAAACACACAAGACATACAAAGGTAAGGTCTCTCAATGTTCCGTATAATGCTAGCTAGCAAAGAAACACAACTCAGAAGTTCGAACTTCAAATGAACCGGACCACACTGTCCGTTCTATAAATGGTTAAGCTTAACTCTTTCCGTCCCCGATCCCAAAACTCCCACGTTTCACACTTCACGCTGAAAGCAACTTCTATTTAAGAAGAAAACATTAACTCTCTATGTGCAGGTCGCCGCCTGCGGGAGTATTATCTTGTAGTCCAACCACAAGTTGCGAGTCCAACCCGCAAATAGGGATCCTATCAATCAAGGGGAAAATATATCTCTTGTACGGCTCCCAGTTACCTCTTGCAAAGAGAAACTAAAAATGCAGATCGCCACCTGCGGGAGTCTACCTTACTCTTTAACTCTTTAGAACACCCAGCACCAAGTTTTTACATTCCACTCAGGGTATAAAACTCTTTCAGAATTTAACACTCCACCCACGAAGCAACTTCCTTAAGAGAACTCGATCACAGGTCCCAGCCTGCGGGCATTCTACTTACAGACCCCGTCTGTAAGACGTGGGGCATGCGTCCGCCCTTCCAGACCCACGTTTTAAAATCTATCCCAATGTGCTGATACAAGTTACAGAACAAGCAAGACAGAACCTAAAATTAATAAGTTCAATACTCACTATCCTGTAGGTTGTATCCCACTTCTGACACCAATTGTTAGAATAAATATCCTCACTAGTCCCCCGGACTCTGATTGATGCCTGTCAGACTCATTTAGAGACCTTCAGCGCTGGGAGAAATGGATCACACAACATTCATGGTGTAGTAGAGCCCAGTTTCTCGGTTTATTTACGTTACATTGGGTTTTCACAAAGAGAAAAAGTGGGCGTGGCCAGACACAGTGTCTGCCGATGACGTACTAAAACCTTGGAATGTAGGAGGCAAAAGACCTTGAGCTCACTGGGAAGCTCAAGTGTTATCAAATGAGAAAGAACATTTGGAAATAAACATCTGCAATAACACGACAATAATATAAGACAAAATGGAGTCAGAGAACAAAATGGCTGCTATTAGGCTAAGTGATTATAGAGAATATATAAAAAAAACTAACAGTCGTATGTTAAAATCAATTAATTGTTTTATGTTGTTTATTGTCCTAGCATCAGTTTTGTTATGGTTCCTTGTAAGAAGGGATATGTGACATATGTATATACAGCCTTAAAATGCATGTTGCTTTTTGACCTATCTCTCACCCTGTCTCTATAACATGTGACTAGTTATAACTAGTTTCTCTCAGTAGTGCACTGCTTCCTGAATAAACGAGTTGCTTGCTTCAGCTGCTGTTGTGTGAGTTCTCATGAAACTAAGTAAGGACTAAATAATATATGACCACAGTCACAATATACTACAAAAGGAATTGTATGGTTACATTGCTTAATTTGTGCAGATTCCAAAAATGTTGTTTTGGGGTTGGAATTGTTTCCAAAGTGAAGGGGTGTTTAGCCTAAAAAAAATACAAGAGCGTAACTACCAGGTTAGCATGCTTGTGAAGGTTCTCATTCATCCAGGTCATGGTATA
>JAACNH010001771.1:0-57995 GCA_019447015.1 Hymenochirus boettgeri | reverse complement strand
CTTTTCCAGGATCCTGCCTCTGCTGTTATAGTAAGTAGCCATTGTGAGCAAAACTTATGTACCAACCATTGTGGGCAAACAGTCAATGTGTCCACCAGTCAGTGTTAAGTCAACCCTCCAGTTCACCAGTCAGTGTTAATCAGCCCTCCAGTTCACCAGTCAGTGTTAAATCAACCCTCCAGTTCACCAGTCAGTGTTAAATCAACCCTCCAGTTCACCAGTTACCAACAAGATCCACACAGTGCAATCTATGAAATATATAGACTAAGAGCAACGAAAATGTAACAGGCAACAAGCTAGTTTTATGTCACTGTGTTTGTGAATTGGGTCTCACTACAGTGCTGTTACACTGATCTTCCTCAGTGATTTATGATCTCAGCTAAGCAGGGGGAGAGATATGAACTTTAGGTATAATAGTAAATATTACAATTAGCATTAGGTAGAGAACACGGGGATGAGTGGTCAGTAACTTATCTTGTAAAGAATATTCATGCACTACTTGTCCTCCGATCTCCCCCTCTGCCCTCTCCTTCAGCATATGCTTTCCTATTTATTCCACACTCTTGATGCTGCAGCGCTGAGCTCTGAAGGGAGGGGTGTCAACAGGAGGGATGTCAGCACTCATTTAAAGTCTCTTTCATAACTGACAATGCTCGGACCTCTGTATACAGCCCGTCTACTGTTGAGGGGGGAGTAGACCGAGAGGGAGGGGGTACTACCCAGCTTGGTACAAACTCTGCCAGTGTGAGAAATGTAACCCACACACTTAGTTTTTGATATGAAACAGAAAGTAAGTGCAGATTATACTATAGTGGATATATACATTGTTACAGACAAAGTTTTTTTCACTATACTTGCCCTTTTAAGTCAACTATCCAGTTCACCAGTCTAGTGTCCGTAACCCATCACAGTTAACCAGTCAGTGTTTAAGTTAACAACTCTAATGTTCAACAGTCAGTTGTTAAGGCAACCCTCACAGTTCATCAGTCTAGTTGTTAAGTCATAACCTCCAGTTCCATCCGTCAGTGTAAGTCAAACCCTCCAGTTTCACCAGTCAGTGTTAAGTAACCATCCAGTCACCATTCAGTGTTAATTCACGCCCCTCTAGTTTCAATCTCAGTCAGTTTTTAAGTAAACCCCCAGTCACCATAGTAAGTTTAAGTAACTTACTCCAGTGTCACCAGTCAGTTGAAGTCAACCCTCCGTTCACCAGTCAGTGTAAGTCAACCTCATGTTCACAGTCTAGTGTTATAGTCATACCTTCCAGTTCACCTAGGTCCAGGAGTTTGTCAACCCTCTAGTTCACCAGTCTTAGTGGTTAAGTCAACCTCTCAGTTCACCAGTTCTAGTGTTTAGTCGGCCCTTCCTAGTTCACCATTCAGTGTTAAGTCAGCCTCTGTTCTAGTTTCACCAGTCTTTAGTGTTTATAAGTCTAACCATCCAGTTCACCAATTGTTTAATTCATATTGTCCTCATCCGTGGATCTTCATTGGGAAGAGGCGGTAGAAGCATAATTACCCTTTAATTCCTGCTGACCATTATCAGTGTTGTGCCCATCCTCCTGACAATAATTGAGTTGGCAGTCCCACCCAGAGCTCTGTATTTTACCAGCAAAGAGTCATATACCCCTTGCTGGTGGGTTAAAGCCACACAAAACGTTTGAGGACAGGTTTTTCGAACGATAAATTGGGTCGAAATTCTTGAAATAAAGACGTAAGACGAAAGATGCCAGGAAACAATATTGTTTACAAAACATTTTTTATAAAAATCTCAGTAAAAAATTATTAATACAAATGATTCCATATTTTGTACTAAATGGGAAAGATAATAATTGACAAAGTTGTATCGAGGGTATTTAGGGGGTTAGTGCGGGGAACATTACACCATACTGTGGAATATCTTTGTCGTCAATCAGGTCATTATCTTTGGCTGAATGAAGGAGACGTATGTAAACCCAAAAAAGCCCCTTCGGTAGCTTAGTGGTGTGCAGCCATAAGGTTAAGTCCGAGCTTGCTATTGGACACGATTGAGGATGTCTGGAATGTGGATTTTTGTCCCAAACAGCTACTTGATTGGACTGAGGCTGTTTTTTGTAAATGAAGCTTGGTTACCGGTAGGGAGATATCCGGCAACAGGTGTGGACGTTCAGTCATCGGTGACTGAAAAGTTTGTCTTTGGTGCCAGCAGATTGTGTCAATGAGACGGAGTAGTCGAGGATCTATGATGAGAGAGGAATAATGAGAAAAATATAATGATAAGATAGAAGAAGAAGATTAGCTTTAGTAACCTTTCTTTACCGTTATTAGAAATGTAATACACAAAATTAACCCAGCTTTAATGAATGCATTGCTAGCATAACTTGGCATCATGGCTGCCTTGGCTTTCACACGATCTATAGATATATGTGGTAAATGTTCCACGTTCTCCAGGACCACGCATTTGCGCTGCCCATTTTGTACCTCAATATTCAGTGATTTGGATCGCATGTGATTTGTTATAAGAAATAGTGATCACGTGCACCAAAATAACGAAAGAGGGGACACCGCGTGGTACTGGCACGCATTTCTCACTAGCAACCGATCTTGCTAATAACACGATGATAAGCGCTTGTGCGACAGTCACGCTAGTAGGGCCACGCCCTTAGAACTCTCTTTTCTATTGGAAACCTAAGTGGATGATGGATGGATCGACTATCACCTTACCATTGTTACTGCCCACGGCAATGAGTGAATCCATGGATGACCAGAACTTGAGGGATTATTGATTTTCCTGTGTATGCAAGATTGGTTGAGGACTTAGTGGTGGAAATCCGGTAGCAGGACCTATAGGAAAGAGATTGTTCACACATGTTCTTTCATGTATCTATGTAACGTGCTATTTGGATCCCTCCCCCGGACCTGTACACCCTATATTATTTTATTTTTCCTTCTTTACCCACACGGACTTGCAATTTTAAATGATTGCTTGCAGGGTCTCTATCCATGAGGGGAGTCTGGCCTGAATTTCTGTATGTCGTGGGCAGTGGGGAGGCCTCCACCAAATATTTTGCCCAGGGCCCCCACCAACCTTAGTCTGGCCCTGAAGAGAAGTGTCTCTCTTTTCCAGGATCCTGCCTCTGCTGTTATAGTAAGTAGCCATTGTGAGCAAAACTTATGTACCAACCATTGTGGGCAAACAGTCAATGTGTCCACCAGTCAGTGTTAAGTCAACCCTCCAGTTCACCAGTCAGTGTTACGTTAACCCTCCAGTTCACCAGTCAGTGTTACGTTAACCCTCCAGTTCACCAGTCAGTGTTAAGTCAGCCCTCCAGTTCACCAGTCAGTGTTAAGTCAGCCCTCCAGTTCACCAGTCAGTGTTGTCAACCCTCCAGTTCACCAGTCAGTGTTAAGTTAACCCTCCAGTTCACCAGTCAGTGTTAAGTCAGCCCTCCAGTTCACCAGTCAATGTTAAGTCAACCCTCCAGTTCACCATTCAGTGTTAAGTCAACCCTCCAGTTCACCAGTCGTGAACTGGAAGGGTGACTTAACACTGACTGGTGAAACTGGAGGGTTTGACTTAAACGAGCTGACTGGGTGAACCTGACGGTAGGGGTGACTTAACACTGACTGGTGAACTGGAGGTTTGACTTAATTACACTCGACTGGTGAACGTGGAGGTTGACTTAACACTGACTGGTGAACTGGAAGTGTGTGACTTAACACACTGACTGGTGAATGGAAGACTGGGTGTTGACTTAACACTGTGACTGGTGAACTGGAGTAACTTAACACTGAACTGTGTGAACTGGAGGGCTTACTTAACACTGACTGGTAACTGAGGGCTTAACTTAACTACACTGTGACTGGTGAACTGGCTGGTTAATTAACACTGACTGTGACTGAGGGTGATACTGTGGAGGAGGTTGGACATTAAACACTGGCCTACTGGAACTGGAGGGGGTCGTACTTAACATATGACTGTGTGTAACTGTAGGCTGTACTTAACCCTGAATGGTCGAACTGGAAATAGTTGACCTTAACAACCCTGAACTGAATTGGCCCCAAAAAAATCTGAATTGCTTTAAGAGGGCCCCCCAGTGAATGGTTGGCCAGGATAAAGATTTGTGTGGTGTGTATCCAGCCTAAATATCAATATCTGTGCTTTCCTCCTCCTATGGACACCTCAGGGAGAAAATAATATTTTCAGGCTTGTGACTAACTTAAAAAGTAATGAAGAAGTTTGAGACGGGCTTATGATATAGCTGATGATGCTCTGTCCCAGCAGCAGGACCTGCCCGGAAACCTTAGCCGGCAGGGTGGGATGTCTGCCCTGTCAGCACAGATAGAGAATTAGTGCTGCAATCTAGGGGTTAATCCCCCATAATCCACTCTGTCTCCCAGCTGAAATGTGGCAGCGCAGGAAGGGGGGAAATAAAACGCTGCTTTGCACTCTGCCGCCTTTCTAATGGGATTCACAAAGGGGTTTCACTGGGAGCCAGAACCGGCCTTATCAGTGGGACTGGGAAAGTGCAGGAGCTGCAGAGAGCAGGCAGTAACGTTTACACTGTCTGGTCTGGGTCGCTGTATTGGATTTGTTGTGGGGCTTGATCCATGGAATCATAGCCAAGCATGTCGGGTTTTACTTATCAGCAGTGTTCTGCCTCTGCCGGCTATTAGGCTAAAGGTGTGGGACTGCTGGGTCAGGGCAGGGGCGGTTTAGTCGGAACATAGTTCAACTAGACATGATTAGGTTTGGTCACGCCTCAGGTCGGTTTCTACACGTCTGCAGCTTATCCTGTGCATAGGAATATTGTGCATTAACCATTAGGTCCCAATGGCCTATTTATATCTCTTAGATACGACATTATGTCTATCTCATAGATAAATTTTATGTGGATGGTGGGACAAACTGGGTTCAATCAAAGATATATACAATACCACGGAGAGCGCAGTGCAAAAATGCAATCCAGTCTTTCACTGTGTTCCTATGTCCCTGTGATATTGCACATTTTGATTATCCTAATATACCAGTGTCTATTTAGAATCCGTATACCACTTACTGAGCCAGGTCCTGATTGGCGCCAACTAATGTACCAGTATCTGCCTGTTAATTATCGCTCTATCATCTCTATCTGTCCCTCTATCATCTGTCAGTCTGTGTCTATTGGGCATTGGATTATCTTTTGTATGAGGGGAGTCTGGCCTGAATTTCTGTATGTCGTGGGCAGTGGGGGGGCCTCCACCAAATATTTTACCCAGGGGCCCCAACCAAACTTAGTCTGGCCCTGAAGAGAAGTGTCACTCTTTTCCAGGATCCTGCCTCTGCTGTTATAGTAAGTAGCCATTGTGAGCAAAACTTATGTACCAACCATTGTGGGCAAACAGTCAATGTGTCCACCAGTCAGTGTTAAGTCAACCCTCCAGTTCACCAGTCAGTGTTAATCAGCCCTCCAGTTCACCAGTCAGTGTTAAATCAACCCCAGCGGTGGATGGATATATTGGATTTTATGAGAAGTGAGTAAGAAGTGAGATTAGTACAGCGGGGTGGATGTGATATGGGGGTTGGAGGTTGGTGTGTATTATTTGATTTTATTGATGCAAATGAAGGTAAGAAGTTAGATTCAGGTACAGCGGGTGGGGGGGAGGGGCGGTGGATGTGATATATTTGGGGATTTTATGGAGAAGTGAGTAAGAAGTTTAGATTCAGGTACAGCGGTGGGGAGTTGGGTTCGGTTGATGTGATTATAGATTGGATTTTATGGTGAATGAGTAAGAAGTTAGATTTCCGGTTAAAGCGGTGGAGGGGTGGGATGTGATACTATATTTGGATTTTATGATGAAGTGAGTAAGAAGTTAGATTAGGTACAGCGGGGGTGGGTGGAGGTGATTATATTTGGATTTAGGGAGAAGTGAGTAAGAAGTTCGATGTCAGGGACAGCGGGGTTGATGTGGGGTATATTGGATTTTATGATGAAGGGAGGAAGTAAGTAAGAAGTTCCAGAAGTTAGATCAGGTAAAGCGGGGCGGAGGGGGTGGATGGATGTGGTATATTTGGATTTTATGATGCAGGGAAAGAGGAAGTAAGAAGTTAGATTCAGGTACAGCGGTTGTGAGAGATGATGTGGATATGGATTTTATGATGAAGTGAGTAAGAAGTTAGATTCAGGGGTAGCAGCGTTGGAAAGTGAATATTTGGATTTATGATGAAGTGGGGAAGTAGCAGTTAGATTCAGGTTACAGCGGTTGGTGGATGTGGTATATTTGGATTTTATGTGATAGTGAGAAGAAGTTAGCTTCAGGTACAGCTGTGGGGATGTGATAGATTTGGATTTTATGAGAAGGGAGTAAGAAGTTAATTAGGTACAGCGGTGGCTGTGATATATATTTGGATTATTTTTTAGGGAGAGTGAGTCAGAAGTAGATCAGGTACAGCGGTTGGATGTGAGTATATTTGGATTTTATGTGAAGTGAGTTAAGAAGTTAGATTCAGGTACAGCTGGTGGATGTGATATATATGGGATTTATGAGAAGTGAGAGTAAGAAAGTTAATTCAGGTACGGGTGGGATGGATGTGGGATATTTGGAGTTTATGATGAAGTGAGTAAGAAGTTAGATTCAGGGGTACAGCGGTGGATGGATTATATTTGGGATTTATGGAAAGAATGTGAGTAACAGAAGTGAGTAAGAAGTGGATTCAGTACAGCGGGTGGCACATGTGATATATTTATATTTTATGATGAAGTGAGTAAGAAGTTGATTCAGGGACAGGGTGGAGTGATATAGTTATATTTTATGATTGAGTGAGTAAAGAAGTTAGCTTCAGGTTACAGCGGTGGATGTGGATATATTTGGATTTTCTGATGAAGTGAGTAAGAAGTTAGATTAAGTACAGCGGGGGAGGTGATATATTTGGATTTTATGAAGACGGGGAGTAAGGAAGTTAGATTCAGGCACAGCGGTGGATGTGCTATATTTGGATTTTATGATGAAGTGAGTAAGAAGTTAGATTCAGGCTACAGCGGTGGATGTTGTATATTTGGATTTTATGATGAAGTGAGTAAGAGTAGATTCGGGTACGCGGGGGTGGAATGTGATTATTTGGATTTATGAGGAAGTGAGTAAGAAAGTTAGCTTCAGGTACAGCGGTTGGATGTGTTATATTGGATTTTATGATGAAGTTGGCGTTAAGAAGTTAGGATCAGGTACAAGGCGGGGGTGGATGTGATATATTTGGATTTTATGAAGAAGGTGAGTAAGGAAGTAGATTCAGGCACAGCGGGGTGGAGTGTGATAATTTGGATTTATGATGAAGTGAGTGAGTAAGAAGTTAGATTCAGGTACAGCGGTGGATTGGTATATTTGGATTTTAGTGATGATGAAGTGAGTAAGAAGGTAGATTGCAGGTACAGCAGTGTGGAGGTTGTGTGGATATTTGGATTTTATGAGAAGTGAGTAAGAAGTTAGATCAGGTACAGCCGGTGGGATGTGCGCTTATATTTGGATTTATATAATGAAGGTGAGTAAGAAGTAGATCAGGTACAGCGGTGGATGTGAGATATTTGGATTATTTTATGATGAGTGAGTAAAGAAAGTTAGATGCAGGTACAGCGGTGGATGTGATATATGTGGATTTATGGAGACGTGAGTAAGAAGTAGATTCAGGTACAGCGTGGAGGTGGATATATTTGGATTTTATGATGAAGTGAGTAAGAGTAGATTCAGGGTTTCACAGCGGTGGTGGATGTGATATATTTGGATTTTATGATTGAAGTGAGTAAGAAGTTAGATTCAGTACAGCGGGAGTGGTTATTATATATTTGGATTTTATTGATGAAGGGAGTAAGAAGTTAGAAGTTAGATTCAGGTACGCGGTGGATGTGATATATTGGATTTTATGATGAAGTGAGTAAGAAGTTAGATCAGTACAGTGTGGATGTGATATATTTGGATTTATGATGAAGGAGTAAGAAGTTAGATTCAGGTACAGCGGTGGATGGATGATTTGGATTTATGATGAAGTGGAGTAAGAAGTTAGATTCAGGTACAGCGGTGGATGGGATATATTTGGATTTTCTGATGAAGTGAGTAAAGAAGGTTAGATTCAGGTACAGGCGGTGGTGGATGATGATAATTTATATGATATGTGAAGGAGTAAGAAGTTGATTCAGGTACAGGGTGGAGTGTGATATATGTGGCTTTTATGATGGAGTGAGTAAAGTAAGAAGTTAGATTCCGGTACAGCGGGGATGTATATATTGATATTTTATGATGAAGTGAGTAGAAGTTAGAATCAGGTACCGCGGTGGATGTGATTTATTTATATTTTTGATGAGTATGAAGTGAGTAAGGAGTAGATTAGGTACGCGGTGGATTGGATGTGATATATTTGGCCCCTACTATTTATGATGAAGTGAGTAAGAAGTTAGATTCAGGTTACAGCGGTTGGATGTGGTATATTTGGATTTTTTGATGAAGTGAGTAAGAAGTAGATTTCAAGGTACAGCGGTGGTGGTGGATGTGGTATATTTGGAATTTATGATGAAGAGTAAGAGAAGTTAGTTCAGGTTTACAGCGGTGGATGGATGTGAGATATATATTCTGGATTGTTATGATTTAAGTGATAAGAAGTTAGATTCAGGTACAGCGGTGGATGTGTATATTTGGATTTTATGAAGAAGTGAATTAGAAAAGAAGTTAGATTCAGGTTTACAGGCGGTGGATGGGGTATATTTGGATTTTATGATGAGAGGAGTAAGGAGTTAGATTCGGTATACAGGGTGGTTGGATGTGATATTATTTGGATTTTATGAGAAGTGGAGTAAGAAGTTAGTCAGGTACAGCGGTGGCACATGGGATATAGTTATTGTATGATGAAGTAGTGAGTAAAAGTTAGATTCAGGTACAGCGGTGGAGTGATATATTTTATATTTTAAGATGCAGTGGTAAGAAGTTAGATTCAGGTTACAGCGGGTGGATGTGATATATTTTGGTTTTATGATGAATTGAGTAAGAAGTTAGATTCAGGACAGCGGTTGGATGCTGATTATTTGGATTTGATGAGTGCACAGTGAGTAAGAAGTTAGATCAGGTACAGCGGTTGGATGTGGTAATTTGGATTTTATATGACGTGAGTAAGAAGTTAGATTCAGGTACAGCGGTTGGATGTGCTATATTTGGATTTTATGATGAAAGTGAGTAAGAAGTTAGATTAGGTGACACGCGGTGGATGTGGTATATTCTGGGATTTCTGGATGAAGTGAGAGTAAGAAAGTTAGATTCAGGTAAAAAAGGGGGGGCGTAGGAGTGGATATATTTGGATTTATGATGAAGGAGTAGAAGTTAGATTCAGGTTACAGCTGTGGATGTATATATTGGATTTTATGGATGAAGTGCACACGTGAGTTACGACACGAAGTTAGATTCAGGTACAGCAGTGGGAGTGATATATTTGGATTTTATGATGAAGTGAGAAGAAGTTAGATTACAGGTACAGCAGGTGGATGTTGCTATATTTGATCTTATGATGAAGTGAGTAAGACAGTTAGATTAAGTACAGCGGTGGATGTGATATATTTGGATTTATGGAGAAGAAGTGAGTAAAGAAAGTGTTAGATTCAGGTTTTACAGCGGTGGATGTGGTATATTTGGATGTTATGATGAAGGGAGTAAGAAGTTAGATTCAGGGTAAAGCGGGTTGGATGTGGATATTATTGGGATTTGATGAGGAAGGGGGGAGTAAGAAGTAGATCATGTACAGCGGTTGGGGGGAAGTGGTATATTTTGGATTTTATGATGAAGTGAGTAAGAAGTTAGATTCAGGTACGCGGGGATGTGATTATTTGTGATTTTATGATGAAGTGAAGTAAGAAGAAGTTAGACTTTCAGGTACCAGCGGTGGATGTGGTATATTTGGATTTTATGATGAAGTGAGTAAAGAAGTTAGATGCAGGTACAGCGGGGGGGGGGGAGTTGGAGGTGATATATTTGGATTTATGGAGAAGTGAGTAAGAAGTTAGATCTAGGTACAGCGTGTGATGTGTATATTTGGATTTTATGCTGAAGTGAGTAAGAAAGAAGGTAGATTCAGGTACAGCGGTGGATGTTATATATTGGTATTTTATGAAGAAGTGAGTAAGAGTTGATTCAGGTACAGCGGGGGATGTGTGGTATAATTTGGATTTTATGATGAAAGCGAGTAAGAAGTTAGATTCAGTACAGCGGTGGAGTGATATATTGGATTTTATGGAGAGTGAGTAAAGAAGTTAGATTCAGGTCAGCGGTTGATGTGGTATATTTGGATTTTATGATGGAAAGTGAGTAAAGAAGTTAGATTCAGGTTACAGCGGGGATGTGATATATTTGGATTGTATGAGAAGTGAAGTAAAGAAGTTAGATTCAGGACAGCGGGGGTGTGGATGTGGTTATTTGGATTTCTGAATGACTGGCGGAGTTAAGAAGTTAGATTCAGGTACAGCGGTGGATGTGCATATTGGATTTTATGGAGAAGTGAGTAAGAAGTAGATTCAGGTACGGGTGGATTGATATATGGATTTATGAGAAAGGAGAGTGAAGTAAGAAGTTTTAGATTCCGGTAAGCGGTTGAGTGGTATATTTGGATTTTATGATGAAGCGAGTAAGAATTAGGATTTAGGTACAGCGGTGGATGTGAGATATTTGGATTTTTATGGAGAGTGAGTAAGAGTTAGATTCGGTAACAGCGGTGGAGTGCTATATTTGGATTTTATGGAGAACATGAGAAGTGAGTTAAGAAGTTCGATTCAGGTTACAGCGGTTGTAGTGAATGTGGGATATGTGGATTTTATGATTTGAAGTGGTAAGGGGGTAGAAGTAGATTAAGGTACAGCGGTGGATGGGATGATATTTGGATTTTATGAAGAAGTGAGTGTCGAAGTGAGTAAGACGTTAGATCAGGTTTACAGGGTGGATGTGGTATATTTGGATTTTATTGATGAAAGCGAGTAAGAAGTTAGATGCAGGTACAGCGGTGGAGTATATATTTGGATTTTATGAAGAAGTGAGTAAGGGTAAGTTAGATTCAGGTACAGGGTGGATGTGATAGATTTGGATTTTATGATGAAGTGAGTAAGAAGTTAGATTCAGGTACAGCGGTGGATGTGGTATAATTGGATTTTATGATGAAGTGCGTAAGAAGTAGATGCAGGTTACAGCGGGGGATGGTTGATATATTTGGATTTAGGATGAAGTAGTAAGACGTTAGATTCAGTACGGCGTTGGAGTTGACATATTTGGGATTTTATGATGAAGTGAGTAAGAAGTTAGATTCGGTACAGCGGGGTGGACATGTGAGATATTTATATTTTATGATGACGTGAGTAGAAGTAGATTCAGGTACAGCGGTGGAGTGATAGATTTGGCATTTTATGATGAAGTGAGTAAGAATTAGATTCAGTAAGCGGTGGATGTGATATTTTATATATTGATGAAGTGAGTAAGAAGTTAGATCAGGTTACAGCGGTGGATTGTGATTATTGGATTTTATGATGAAGATGAAAAGGGAGTTAAGAAGTTAGCTTCAGTACAGCGGTGGATGGTGATTATTTATTTTATGATGAAGTGGAGTAAGAAGTTAGATTCAGGTACGGCGCGTGGATGTGGAGATATTTATATTTTATGGATGAAGTGAGTAGAAGTTAGATTCAGGTACAGCGGGGATGTGATATATTTGGATTTTATGATGAAGTGAGTAAGAAGTAGATCAGTACAGCGGTGGATGTGGTATTGTGGATTTATATAAGGAGTAAGAAGTTAGATTCAGGTACAGGGGGATGGATGTGGGTTTTATATTTGGATTTTTATGATGTGAAGTGTAGTGCAAGTGGGGGGAAGGGGAAGGGTTTTTAAAAGAAGTTAGATTCAGGACAGGCGGTGGGTGGATGGATGTGATTGGTGGATGTGATGATATATTTGGAGTTATGATGAAGTGAGTAAGAATAGGTAGATTCAGGTACAGAGATGGATGTGAGATATTTGGATTTTATGATGAAGTGAGTGAGAAGTTAGATTCAGAGGTTTACAGCGGTGGATGTGAATATATTTATATTTTATGATGAAGTGAGGGAGAAGTTAGATTCAGGTACAGGGTGGGTGATGTGATATATATATATTTATGATGAAGTGAGAGAGAAGTTAGAAGTTAGTTCAGGTACAGCGCGTGGATGTGATATATTATATTTATGATGAAGGAGTAGAAGTTAGATTCAGGGTACAGCGGGCGATGTGATATATTTATATTTTATGATGAATAGTTGAAGAGTGAGTAGAAGTTAGATTCAGGTACAGCGGGGTGGATGTGATATATTATATTTATGATGAAGTGAGTAAGAAGTTAGATTCAGTTACAGCGGGGAGTGATAATTTATATTTTATGATAAGTGAGTAAGAAGTTAGATCAGGTAACAGCGGTGGATGTGATATATTGGGATATGTGAAGTGAGTAAGAAGTGAGATTCAGGACAGCGGTTGGATGTGATATATTGGATTTTATGAGAAGTGAGTAAGAAGTTAGATTCAGGCCACAGCGGTGGATGGAGATATTTGGATTTTATGATGAGGAGTAAGAAGTAGAAGATTTCAGTAGCGGTGGATTGTGGTATATTTGGATTTTATGATGTGAAGTGAGTAAGAAGTTAATTTCAGGTACAGCGGTTGGTGGATATATTTGGATTTTATGATTGAAGTGAGTAAGAAGTTAGATTCAGTACGCGGTGGATGTGATATTATTTGGATTTTATGAAGAATGAGTAAGAAGTTTAGATTCAGGTACAGCGGTGGCACATGTGATATCTTTAATTTATGATGAAAGGGAGTAAGAAGTTTAGCTTCAGGTACAGCGGTGGATGTGATATATTTTATTTTATGATTGACAGTGAGTAAGAAGTTAGAGTACAGTACAGCGGTTGGATGTGATATATTTGGATTTTTGGATTTTAGAGGCAGGTGAGTAAGAAGTTAGATTCAGGATACAGCGGGGGGAGTGATTATATTGGATTTTAGGAAGAAGTGAGAGTGAGTAAGAAGTTAGATTCAGGCACAGCTGGGCGAGTGATATATTTGGATTTTTGATGAGTGAGTAAGAGTAGATCAGGTAAGCGGTGGTGGAGGTGGTATATTTGGATTTATGATGAAGTGAGTAAGAAGTAGATTCAGGTTTACAGCGGTGGTGTGGTATATTTGGATTTATGGATGAAGTGAGTAAGAAGTAGAGTCAGGTACGCGGTGGATGGCCCCGCCCGTGGATGTGATATATTTGGGATTTATGAAGAAGTAGTAAAGAGTTAGATTCAGGCACAGCGGTGGATGTGGTATATTTGGATTTTATGTGTGACGTGAGTAGAAGTTAGATTCAAGGTACACGGTGGATGTGTATATTTGGATTTTATGATGAAGTGGAGTACGAAGTTAGATTCAGGTAAAAGAGGTGGGATGTTGATTATATTGGGTTTTATGATGAAGTGAAGGTAAGAAGTTAGATCAGGTTCAGCGGTGGATTGTGGGTTTATATTGGGATTTTATGATGAAAGGGAGTAAGAAGTTAGATTCAGGCTACAGAGTGGATGTGATATATTTGGATTTTATGATGAATGAAGTGGTAAGAAGTTAGATTCAGGGACAGCGGGGGGATGTGATCATATTTGGATTTATGGAAGATAAGAAAGTGAGTAAGAAGTTAGTTAGATTCAGGGTTACAGCGGATGGATGTGTATATTTGGATTTTATGATGAAGTAGTAAGAAGTAGATTCAGGTACAGCGGTGGAGGTGATATATCTTGATTTTATGATGAGAGTGAGTAAGAAGGTTAAGATCAGGTACAGCGGTGGATGTGGGATATTTGGATTTTATGAAGAAGTGAGTAAGAAGTTAGATCAGGTTACAGCGGTGGATGTGGGATATTTGGTTTTTTATGATGAAGTGAGTAAGAAGTTAGATTCAGGTCACGGGGGATGTGGTATTATTTGGATTCTTATGATGAAGGGGAGTAAGAGTTAGTCAGGTACACGGGGGATGTGATATATTTGGATTTTATGATGAAGTGAGTAAGAAGTTAGATTCAGGTACAGCGGGGATGTGATATATTTATATTTTTGAGAAGTGAGTAAGAATGTTAGATTCAGGTACAGCGGTGGAGTGATTATTTGATTTTATGAGGATTGAGTAAGACGGTAGATCAGGGTCCAGCGGTGGTGTGATATATTTAATTATATGCTGAAGTGCGTAAGAAGTTAGATTCAGGTACAGCGGTGTGATTGTGATTATATTTGGATGTTATGATGAAGTGAGTCAGAGTAGATTTCAGGTACAGCGGGGATGTGATAGATTTATACTTTTATGATGAAGTGAGTTCCGAAGTTAGCTTCAGGTTACACCGGTGGTGGATGTGATATATTATATTTTTGATGAAGTGAGTAAGAAGTTAGATTCAGGTACAGAGGGGGATGTGATAATATTTGGATTTTATGATGAAGTGAGTAGAAGTTAGATTCCGATACAGCGGTGGAGGTGATATATTATATTATATGATGACGGAGAGTAAGAAGTTAGATTCAGGTACAGCGGTTGGATGTGATATATTTGGATGTTATGATTTGAAAGTGAGTAAGAAGTTAGCTTTCGGTACAGCGGGGAGTGATCTATTTATATTTTATGAGGGAAGTGAGTAAGAAAGTTAGAAGTTAGATTCAGGTTACAGCGGTGGAGTGATATATTTATATTTATGATGAAGTGAGTAAAGAAGTTAATTCAGGTACAGCGGTGGATTGTGATATATTTGGATTTTATGAGAAGTGAGTAAGAAGTAGATTCAGGTACGCGGTGGATGTGATATATTTGGATTTTATGATGAAGTGAGTAAGAAGTTAGATTCAGGCAGCGGTGGATGTGACATATTTGGATTTTTATGATGAAGGGAGAAGAAGTAGATTCAGGATACAGCGGGGTGTGATATATTTGGATTTTATGAAGAAGTGAGTAAGAAGTAGATTCAGGCACGAGGTGTGGATGTGATAATATGTGGATTTTTGATGAAGTGAGTAAGAAGTTAGTATTCAGGTACAGCGGTGGATGTGGTATATTTGGGATTTTATGATGAAGTGAGAGTAAGAAGTTAGATTCAGGTACAGCGGGTGGATGTGATATATTTGGATTGTATGATGAAGTGAGTAAGAAGTTAGATCAGGTTACCAGCGATGGATTTGATATATGTTGGATGTTATGAGAAGTAGTGAGAAGGTAGAGTTCAGGTACAGCGGGGGGTGGATGTGAATAGTTTATATTTTAGATGAAGTGAGTAGTGGAGTTAGATTCAGGGACAGCGGTGGATGTTGAACTGTATTTATATTTTATGTGAAAGTGAGAGGAGGAGAAGTTAGATTCAAGGTACAGGGTGGAGTGGATAATTATATTTTATGATGAAGGGAGTAAGAAGTTTAGATTCAGGTACAAGCGGTGGATGTGATATATTTATATTTTATGATGAAGAGTAAGGAAAAGAAGTTCGATTCAGGTACAGCGGTGGATGTGATCATATTTATATTTTATGATGAAGTGAGTAAAGAAGTTAGATTCAGGTACAGGTGTGGATGTGATATAGTTATATTTTATGAGAAGTGAGTAAGAAGTTAGATTCAGGGTACAGCGTGGATGTGATATATTTGGGGATTTTATGATGATGAAGAGTGATGAGTAAGAAAGTTAGATGCAGGTACAGCGGTGGAGTGATATATTTGGAGTTTATGAGAAGTGAGTAGAAGTAGATTCATGGTACAGCGGTGGATGTGGTTATTTTGGATTTTATGATGAAGTGAGTAAGAAGTTAGATTAGGTACAAGCGGTGGAGTGGATATATTGGATTTTATGATGAAGTGAGTAACGAAGTTCAGATTCAGGTACAGCGGTGGATGTGATAATTGGATATTTAATGAAGAATGTGAGTAAGAAGTTAGGATGCAAGGTACAGCGGTGGCCACTGTGATATATTTATATTTTATGATTTGAGTGAGTAGAAGTTAGATTCAGGTACAGGGTGGATGTTTATATTTATATTTTTTGATTGAAGAGTGAGGAGAAGTTTAAGAGTAGATCCGGTACAGCGGGGGATGGGATATTATTTGGATTATGAAGGAGTGAGTAAGAGTTTAGAGTCAGGGCACAGCGGTGGATGTGATAATTTGGCTTATGTGAAGTGAGTAAGAAGTTAGATCAGGTACAGGCGGGGATGTGGTATCTTGGATTTTATGGATGAAGTGAGTAAGAAGTTAGATCAGGTACAGCGGTGGATGTGGTATATTTGGATTTTATGATGAAGTGAGTAAGAAGTGAGATTTCCGGTCAGCGGATGGATGTGATATCTTGATTTTATGAAGAAGTGATAAGAAGTTAGATAGGCACAGCGGTGATGTGATATATTTGGAATTTTAGGATGAAGTGAGTAAGAAGTTAGATTAGGTACAGGGTGGAGGGTATAGTTGGAGTTATGATGAAGTGGTAAGACGTTAAAATTCAGGTTACAGCGGTGGATGTGATATATTTGGAGTGTATGGATTGAAGTGGTAAGAAGTTAAAGATTCAGGGTTCAGCGGTTGGTGGATGTGGTATTATTTGGTTTATTATGAAGTGAAGTACAAGTTAGATTCAGTTTTACGCGGTGGATGTGACTATATTTTGGATTTATGATGGAAGTGAGTAAGAAGTTAGATTCAGGTTACAGCGGTGGTGTGAATATTTGGATTTTATGGAGCAGTGAGTAAGAAGTTCGATTTTTTTTTTTCCAAGGTACAGCGGTGGATGGGATATCTTGGATTTTATGATGAAGGTATGGAGTAAAAAAGTTAGATTCAGGTACAGCGGGGGGATGTGATATAGTTGGATTTTGATGAGGAAGTGAGTAAGAAGTTAAGATAGGTACAGCGGTTGGATTGTGGTATATTGGGGATTTTATGATGAAGTGAGTAAGAAGAGTTCAGGTTACAGCTGGTGGATGTGATATATTGGATGTTATGATGAAGTGAGTAAGGAAGTTAGATCAGGTACAGCGGTGGAGTATAACTTTGGATTTTATGGAGAAGTGTAAGAAGAAGTTAGATTCGGTACAGCGTGGATGTGATATATTGGATGTTATGGTGATGGACGTGATTAAGAAGTTAGATTCAGGTACAGCGGCTGGATGTGGATATATTTGGATTTTATGGAGAAGGTGAGTAAGAAGTTAGATTCAGGACAGCGGGGGATGTGGTATATTTTGGATGTATGATGAAGGAGTAAGAGTAGATTCAGGTTTTACAGAGGTGGATGTGGTATATTTGGATTTTATGATGAAGGGAAGTAAGAAGTTAGATTCGGTTACAGCGGGTGGGATGTGAGTATATTTGGATTTTTTTTTTTTTTATTGGGAGAACGTTCTAAGGAAGTTGAGTAAGAAGTTAGATTCAGGTACAGCGGTGGAGGTGGTATATTTGGCTTTTATGATGATAGGAGTGCGTAAGAAAGGTGATTCAGGTACAGCGGTGGATGTGAGATTTTGGATGTATGAAGAAGTGAGGAAGAAGTTGATTAAGACAGCGGTGGATTGTGGTATATTGGGATTTTATGATGAAGTGGTAAGAAGGTGTAGATTTTCAGGTACAGCGGGGGGGTTGGATGTGTGATAATTTGGATTTTTATGAAGAAGAAAGAGTGAGGAAGAAGTTAGATTCGGTACAGCGGTTGGCACATTGTGAATATGTATATTGTATGATGAAGGAGTAAGAAGTTAGATTCAGGTACAGCGGTGGGGATGTGATATATTATATTTTATGCTGAAGTGAGGAAGAAGTAGATTGCAGGTTTACCGCGGTGGATGTGATATATTTGGATTTTTGATGCTAAGTGAGTAAGAAGTTATGATTCAGGTACCGCGGGGTGGATTGATATATTGGTTTTATGAAGAAGTGAGTAAGAAGTTAGATTCAGGCACAGCGGTGGATGTGTATATTGGAATTGTATGATGAAGTGAGTAAGAAGAGAAAGTTAGATTCAGGTACAGCGGGTGGATGTGGTATATTGGATTTTATGATGAAGTGAGTAAAGAAGGTAGATTTCAGGTACAGCGGGGATGTGATATATTTGGATTTTATGATGAAGTGAGTAAGACGTTAGATTTCAGTAAAGCGGTGGATGTGGTATATTTGGAATTTTATGTGAAGTGTAAGAAGTTAATTCAGGTACAGCGGTGGATTGTGATATATTGGATTTATGAAGACCCAGTGAGTAAGAAGTTAAGATTCAGGCACAGCGGTGATGTGATATATTTGGATTTTATGATGAAGTAGTGAGTAAGAAGTTAGATCAGGTACAGCGTGGATGTGGTATATTTGGATTTTGATGATGAAGTAGTAAGAAGGTAGATTAGGTACCGGGTGGATGTGATATATGTGATTTATGATGAAGTGAGTAAGAATTAGATTCAGGTTACAGGCGTTGGATGTGGTATATTTGGATGTTATAATGAAGTGAAGTAAGAAGTTAGATTCAGGTACAGCGGTGGATGGTGTATATTTGGATTTTTGATGAAAGTGAGTAAGAGTTTAGGAAGTAGATTCAGGTACAGCGTGTGGGTCGGATGTGATATATTTGGGTTTATGGAGAAGTGGTAAGAAAGTTAGATTCAGGTACAGCGGTGGATGTGATATTTTGGTTATGATGAACGTGAGTAAGAAGTTAGATTCAGGTAACAGCGGGGATGTGATATATTTGGATTTTATGCTGAAGTGAGAAGAAGTTAGATTCAGGTACGCTGGTGGATGTGGTTATATTTGGATTTTATGATTGAAGTGAGTAAGAAGTTAGATTCAGGGACAGCGGTGGAATTGATGTGGATGTGAGAATTGGATTTATGATTGAAGTGAGTAAGAAGTTAGATTCCAGGTACAGCTGTGGCATGTATGAATGGGATTTTATTGGATGAAGTGAGTAAGAAGTTAGATTCAGGTACAGACTTGGATGTGATATATTTGGATTTTATGATGAAGTGAGTAAGAAGTTAGATTCAGGTACAGCGGTGGATGTGATATATTTGGATTTATGATGAAGTGAGGAAGAAGTTAGATTTCAGGTACAGCGTGGATGTGATTATTTGGATTTTATGGAGAAGTGAGAAAGAAGTTAGATCAGGTACAGCGGTGGATGTGGTATATTTGGATTTTATGATGAAGGGAGTAAGAAGTTAGTTTCAGGTACAGCGGTGGGGTGGAGTGGTATATTGGATTATTTTATGAGAAGGGAGTAAGAAGTTAGATTCAAGGTCAGCGTGTGTTGGGATGTGTTATTTGGATTTTATGAGTGAAGTGAGTAAAGGAGAAGTTAGATTCAGGTACACGGTTGGTGGATGTGAGATATTTGGATTTTATGATGAATGTGAGGAAGAAGTTTAGATTCAGGGACAGGGTGGATGTGGTATATTTGGATTTTATGTTTGAATGAAGTGAGTAAGAAGTAGATTCAGGTACAGCGGGGAGGTTGGTGGATGTTGAATATTTGGATTTTGAGGGAGAAGTGAGTAAGAAGTTTAGATTTAGGTACAAGGGGCGGTTTGGATGTGTATATTTGGATTTTATGGAGAAGTGGTAAGAAGTTAGATTCAGGTAAGCGGTTGATGTGGTTATATTGGATTTTATGATGAACGTGTAGTAAGAAGTTAGATTAGGTACAGCGGTGGAATGTGATAAATTTGGATTTTATGAAGAAGGAGTAAGAAGTTAGATCAGGTACAGCGGTGGATGTGGTATATTGGATGTTATGATGAAGCGAAGTAAGAAGTTAGATTCAGGTACAGCGGTGGATGTGGAGATATTTGGATTTGATGAAGAGAGTGGTAAGAAGTTAGATTCAGGTACAGCGTGTGGAGGTGAATATTTGGATTTTATGAGAAGTGAGTAAGAAGTTAGATTCAGGTACAGCGGGGGATGTGATATATTGGGATTTTATGATGAAGTGAGTAAGAAGTTATATTCAGGTACAGCGGTGATGTGATATATTTGGATTTTATGGGAAGTGAGTAAGAAGTCTAGATTCAGTTACAGCGGGGGATGTGATATATTTGGCTTTTAGTGGTGAAGAGTAAGAAGTTAGATTCAGGTACGCGGTTGGATGGATTATATTGGATTTATGAGGAAGTGAGAAGAAGGTAGATTCAGGTGACAGCGGGGAGTGATATATTGGATTTTATGGAGAAGTGAGTAAGAAGTTAGCGATTCAGGTACAGCTGGTGGATGTGGTATATTTGGATTTTATGATGAAGGGGAGTAAGAAGTTAGGATTCAGGTACAGCGGGTTGGTGGAGTGGGAGATTTGGATTTTATGATTGAAGGGAGTAAGAAGTTAGATGCAGGGTACAGCGGTGGATGTGGTATATTTGGAGTTATGATGAAGTGAGTAAGAAGTTAGTTCAGGTACAGCGGTGGATGTGATTATATTTGGATTTTATGCTGAAGTGAGTAAGAGTAAGAAGTAGAGTCAGTACAGCGGTGGATTGTGGTTATGGATTTTTATGGGATGAAGGAGTAAGAAGTTAGATTCAGGTCCAGCGGTGGATGTGATATATTTGGATTTATGGAGAAGTGAGTAAGATACGAAGTTAGATTCAGGTAAGCGGTGGAGGTATATATTGGATTAGTTATGGAGAACGGAGACAGTGAGTAAGAAGTTAGATTCCGGTACAGCGGTGGATGTTGGATATTGGATTTATGATGAAGTGAGTAAGAAGTTAGATTCAGGTACAGCGGGTGGGGTGGATGTGGTGTTGATTATATTTGGATTTATGGAAGACTAGAAGTGACGTAAGAAAGAAGTTAGATTCAGTACACGCGGTGTGGATGTGGTATATTTTGGATTTTATGATGAAGTGATAGTAAGAAGGTAGATTCAGGTACGCGGTGGATTGTGATATATTGGCATTGATGGAATAAGAAGTGAGTAAGAAGTTAGATTCAGGTACAGAGGTGGCACACATGTTGATATATTTATATTTATGATGAAGTGAGGTCTAGTGAGTAAGAAGTAGATGCAGGTACAGCGGTGGATGGATATATTAATATTTTATGATGAAGTGAGTAAGGGTGGGGTGTGTGAAGAAGTAGATTCAGGTACGCGGGTGGATGTGAATATTGGGATTTTGATTGAAGTGAGTAAGAAAGTTAGATTCAGGTTACAGCGAGTGGATTGTGGATATATTTGGATTTATGCGACGTGAGGTGGAAGTTTAGATTGGCACAGCGGGTGGATGTGATATATTGGGATTTTATGATTGAAGTGCGTAAGAAGTTAGATTTCGGTACAGCGGTGGATTGTGGTTATATTTGGATTTTATGATGAAGTGAAGTAAGAGGTTAGATTCAGGTACAGCGGTGGATGTGATTATATTTTGGAGTTTATGATGAGTGAGTAAGAAGTTAGATCAGTACAGCGGTGGGATGTGGGGTCTATTTTGGATTATGATGAAGGGAGTAAGAAGTTAGATTCAGGTACAAGCGGTGATGTGTATATTTGGATTTATGAAAGAAGTGAGGTAAGAAGTAGATTAGGCACAGCGGTGGATGTGATATATTTGGAGTTTTATGATGAAGTGAGTAAGAAGTTAGATTAGACAGCGGTGGCTTTGTGGTATATTTGGATTTTATGATGAAGTGAGTAAGAATTAGACAGGTACAGAGGTGGAGGTGAATATTGGATTTAGATGAAGTGAGTAAGAAGTTAGATTCTAGGTACAGGCGGGTGGATGTGGCTTAATTATTATTTTATGTTTTTTATTTTTATTATTTAATACCTTGGATTTTATAATGAAGTGAGTAAGAAGTTAGATTCAAGGTTACAGCGGTGGAGTCGTGATATATTGGATTTTTATGATGAAGTGGAGTACGAAGTTAGATGCAGGTACAGCGGTGGATGTGATATATTTGGATTTTAGGAGAAGTGAGGAAGAAGTTTAGATTCAGGTTACACGAGGTGGGAGGAACTCCGCGCCGACTCCTTATTTGCGCCATCTTCAGTATGCTGAAGTGGGTAGAAGTTAGATTCAGGTACCGCGTGGGGACGGTGATATATATTGGATTTATGATGCAAGTGAGGAAGAAGTTAGATTCAGGTAGGTACGCGGGGTGTAGTGGGATATTTGGATTTTTATGATGAAGTGGTCGGAGTAAGAAGTTAGAGTCAGGTACCGCGGTGGATGTGATATATTTGGATTTGTAGATGCAACGGAGAAGAAGTTTAGATTCAGGTACAGCTGTGGATGTATATATTTGATTTGTGATGTGAATAGGAGTAGTAAGAAGTTAGATTCAGGTTACAGCGGGGTGGATGTTGAATATTTGGATTTATGATGAAGTGAGTGAAGAAGAAGTAGATTCAGGTACAGCGGTGGATGTGATATATTGGATTTATGATGAGTGATAAGAAAGTTAGATTTCAGGTACAGCGGGGATGTTGTGATATATTTAGATTGATATGTGATAGTGAGTAAGAAGTTAGATTCAGGTACAGCGGTGGATGGATATAGTTGGAGTTTATGATTGAAGTGAGTAAGAAGTAGATTCAGGTACAGCGGTGTCGCTGGAGTGATATATTAGATTTTATGATGAGTGAGTAAGAAGTAGAGATTCAGGTACAGCGGTGGATGTGATATATTTATATTTTATGATGAAGTGAGTAAGAAGTAGAATCAGGTACAGAGGTGGTGATGTGATTATTTGGATTTTATGATGAAGTGAAGTAAGAAGCTTAGATTCAGGTACAGCGGTGGATGTGGTATATTGATTTTATGATTGACGGGAGAAGAAAGTTAGATTCAGGTACAGCGGTTTGGATGTGGAATATTAAATACTTGGATTAGGATGAAGTGAGTAAGAAGTTAGGATTCAGGTACAGCGGTGGATGTGATATATTTGGATTGGATGATGAAAGGGAGAGTAAGAAGTTAGATTCAGGTTACAGCGGTTGGAGTGATATATTTGGATTTGATGAAAGAAGTGAGTAAGAAGTTTTAGATTCCGGTTACAGCGGGGTGGATGTGGTATTATTGGATTTTATGATGAACGTGATAAGAAGTTAGGATTCAGGGACAGCGGTGGATTGTGAATATTGGATTTTATGAAGCAGAGTAGAGGAAGTTAGATTTCAGGTACAGCGGTGGCACATGTGATATATTAGATTTATGAGAAGTGAGTAGAAGTTTGATTCAGGTACAGCGGTGGATGTGGATAGATTTATATTTATGATGACGTGATAAGAAGTTGAGCAGGTACAGCGGTGGATGTGATAATTTGGATTTTATGATTGAAGTGAGTAAGAGTTAGATTCAGGTAAGCGGGGATGTGATATATTTGGATTTTATGATGATGAAGAGTGAGTTAAGAGTTAGATTCAGGTACAGGGGTGGATGTGGTCTATTTGGATTTTAATTAATGAGTGAGTAGAAGTTAGATTCAGGTAACAGCGGTGGATTGATATTATTTGGGGATTTTATGATGAAGTGAGTAGAAGTTTAGATTCAGAAGAATTCAGGTAACAGAGGTGGATGTGGTTATATTTGATTTTATGATGAGTGAGTAATAAGTTGATTCAGGTACGCGGGTGGAGCTAGCTCCGATATATTTGATGTTATGCTGATCTGTAGTGAGTAAGAAGTTAGATTCAGGTACAGATGTGGATGTGCTACTATTGGATTTTATGATGAAGTGGTACGAAGTTGAGATTCAGGGTACAGCTATGTGGAGGTGATATATTTGGATTTTATGATGAAGTGAGTAAAAGGTAGATCAGGTACAGCGGGGGATGTGATATATTGGATTTATGATGAAGTGAGTAAGAAGTTAGATTCAGGTACAGCGGTTGGATGTGATATATTTGGATTTTTATGGAGACAGTGAGTAAGAAAGTAGAGTAAGGTACAGCGGTGGATGTGGTATATGGGATTTTATGATGAAGGCAGTAAGAATTAGAATTCAGTACAGCGGTTGGATGTGGTTTTATATTGGATTTTATGATGAAGGGCGTAAGAAGTTTAGATTCATGTACCGCGGTGGATGGTGTATATGTGGATTTTATGCTGAGTGAGTAAGAAGTAGATTCAGGTCAGCGGTGGAGGGGATATATTTGGATTTTATGATGAGTGAGTAGCAAGTTAGATTCAAGGTACAGCGGTTGGATGTGGTATATTTGGATTTTAGATGACGTGAGTAAGAAGTTAGATTCAGGTACAGCGGTGGATGTGATATATTGGATGTTCTGGCGAAGTGAGTAAGAAGTTTTAGATTCAGGTACAGCGGTTGATGTGGTTATATTTGGATTTTATGAGGAAGTGGAGTTAAGAGTTTAGAAGATTCAGGTACAGCGGTGTGGATGTGATAATTTGGATTATGACGAAGGCGTGAGTAAGAAGGTAGATTCAGGTTACAGCGGTTTGGATGTGGATATTTGGATTTTATGGATTATGATCGGAGGAAGAAGTTAGATTCAGGTACAGCGGTGGATGTGATATATTTGGATTTTATGGAGATGGAGTGAGTAAGACGTTGATTCAGGTACAGCGGTGATTGTGGTATATTTGGATTTTATGATGAGATTGAGTAAGAAGTTCAGATTCATGTACGCGGTTGGATGTGATATATTGGATTTTATGAAGAAGTGAAGTAAGAAGTTTAGATTTCAGGTACAGCGGTTGGATGTGGTATATTGGATTTTATGGATGAAAAAACGAGAGTAAGAAGTTAGATTCAGGTACAGCGGGGGGGATGTGATATATTTGGATTTATGGAGAAGTGAGTAAGGAAGTTAGATTTCAGGATACAGCGGTGCGGTGTGTTGGGCTGGGATATATTTGGATTTAGGGAGAAGGAGTAAGAAGTTAGATTCAGGGGTTTACAGGCGGGGGAGGTGGTATATTGGGATTTTATGATGAAGTGAGGAAGAGTTGATTCAGGTTACAGCGGTGGAGGTGAATATTTGGATTTTATGAAGAAGTGGAGTTAAGGAAGTTAGATTAGGGTACGAGTGGATGTGGTATATTTGGATTTTATGATTGAAGAGTGAGAAGAAGTTAGATTCAGGTACAGCGGGGATGTGATATATTTGGATTTATGAAGAAGTGAGTAAGAGAATAAGAAGTAGATCTTCAGTGACAGCGGTTTTGGCACATGTGATATATTTATATGTTTTAGGATGAAGTGAGTAAGAAGTAGATTCAGTGACAGCGGTGGATGGATATATTATATTTTATGTGAAGTGAGTAAGAAGTTTAGATTTCAGGTACAGCGGTGGATGTGAGATATTTGATTTTATGATGAAAAGTGAGTAAGAAGTAGATCAGGGTACAAGCGGTTGTATGGGATATCTTGGATTTTATGAAGAAGTGAGTAAGAGAAAGTTAGATTCAAGGCACAGCGGTGGATGTGATATATTTGGATTTTATGATGAAAGTGCGTAAGAAGTTAGCTTCAGGACACGGGGTGGATGATGCGATATTTGGATGTATGAAGGAAGTGAGTAAGAGTTAGATTCAGGTACAGCGGTGTGATGTGTGAATATATTGGATTTTCTGATGAAGTGAGTAAGAAGGTTAGATTCGACAGCGGTTGGATTTGGCAGTGGATGTGGTATATTTGGGGATTTTATGATGAAAGTGAGTAGAAGTTAGATTTTCAGGTACAGCGGTGGAGGATATATTTGGATTTATGGAAGAAGAGGAACAGTGAGTAGAAGTTAGATTCAGGACCAGCGGTGGATGTGATACTTTGGATTTATGCTGATGAGTGAGTAAGAAGTAGATGCAGTACAGCGGGTGGATGTTGGTATATTTGGATTTTCTGATGAAGTTTGAAGTGAGTAGACGTTAGATTCAGGACAGCGGTGGATGTGATATATTTGGATTTTATGATGAAAGTGAGTAAAGAAGTTAGATTCAGTTACGCGGTGATGTGTTATATTTGGATTTTATAATGAAGTGAGTAAGAAGTTAGATTCAGGTTACAGGCGGGTGGTGGATGGATGTGATATATTTGGATTTTATGTGAGGGAGTAAGAAGTTGAGGGAGGATTCAGGTACAGCGGGTGGATGGGATATATTTGGATTTGATGGAGAAGTGAGTAAGAAGTTAGATTCAGGTACAGCGGTTGGATGTGATTATTTGGATTTTATGATGAAGGAGAAGAAGTAGATTCAGGTACAGCGGTGGATGTGATATATTGGATTTGATGATGAGAGGAGTAAGAAGGTAGATTCCGGTACAGCGGTGGGGTGGATGTGGTTATATTTGGATTTTATGATGAAGTGAAGTAAGAAGGTTAGATTCAGGTTACAGCGGGGATGTGATATATTTGGATTTTATGATGATGAGTGGAGTTGATTAAGAAGTTAGAGTTCAGGACAGCTGTGGATTGGTGATATATTGATTTGATGATGAAGTGAGAAGAGTTTAGCTTCAGGTACAGCGGTTGGAGTGGATGGATATATTTGGATTTTATGATGAAGTGAGTAAAGAAGTTAGATCGGTACAGCGGTGTGGATGTGATATATTGGATTTATGATGAAGTGAGTAAGAAGTTAGATTCAGGTACAGCGGTGGATGTGGATATATGTATATTATATGATGAAGTGAGTAAGAAGTTAGATTTAAGGTACAGCGGTGGATGTGATATATTTGGATTTTATGATGAAGTGAGTAAGAAGTTAGATTACGGGAAAGTCCGGTGGATGTGATATATTTATTTTTATGATGAATGTGAGTAAGAAGTTAGATTCAGGGACAGCGGTGGCTGTTGATATATTTCTATTGTATGATGAAGTGAGTAAGGAAGTTAGATTCAGGTACAGCGGTGGGATGTGATATATTTGGATTGTATGATGAAAGTGAGAGTAAGAAGTTAGATTTCAGGTACAGCGGTGGATGTGGTATATTTGGATTTTATGATGTTGAATGTGAGTAAGAAGAAAGTAGATTCAGGTTAACAGCGGGGATGTGGATATTTGGATTTTATGATGAAGGTGAGTTAAGGAAGTTAGATTCAGGTACAGCGGTGGTGTGATATATTGGGATTTATGATGAAGTGAGTAAGAAGTTAGATTCAGGTTACAGCGGTGATGTGATATATTTGGATTTTATGAAGAAGTAGAAGGTGAGTAAGAGTTAGATTTACAGGTTTAAAGCGGGGACACGCACGTTATATTTGGATTTTATGATGAAAGTGAGAAGAAGTTAGATTCAGGTACAGCGGTGGATGTGATATATTTGGTTTTATGACGAAGTGAGTAAGAAGTTAGTTCAGGACAGCGTGTTGGCAATGTGATATATTTATATTTTATGATGAAAGTGATTAAGAGTTAGATTCAGGTGACAGCGGTGGGATGTTATATATTTATATTTTAGATGAATTGAGTAAGAAGTTAGATTCAGGGACAGCCGGTGGATGTGATTAGATTTGGATTTTTTATGATAAGTGAAGTAAGAAAGAAGTTCGATTCAGGTACAGCGGTGGATGTGATATATTTGGATTTTATGATTGAAGTGAGTAAGAAGTTAGATTCAGGTAAAGCAGGGGATGTGGTATATTTGGATTTATAATGAAAGTGAGTAAGAAGTTTTAGATTCAGGTACAGCGGTGGCTGTGATATATTTGGAGTTTATGATTGAAGTGAGTAAGAAGTTAGATTCAGGTACAGCGGTTGGACTGTGGTATATTGGATTTTATTGATGAAGTGAGTTAAGAAAGTTAGATTCAGGTACAGCGGGGGTGTGGATGTTGATATATTGGATTTTATGATGAAGTGAGTAAGAAGTTTAGATTCAGGTACAGCTGTGGATGTGATATATTTGGATTTTATGATGAAGGAGTAGTAAGAAGTTAGATTCAGGTTAGCAGTGTGATGTGGATATCTTTGGATTTTATGATGAAAGTGGTAAGGAGTTAGATTTGGTTTTTTTTTTTTGCCAGGGTAAGCGGTGGATGTGAGATATTTGGATTTATGATTGAAGTGAGTAAGAAGTAGGATTCAGTACAAGAGGTGGATGTGATATATGTGGATTTTATGGGAGGAAGTGAGTAAGAAAGTTAGATTCAGGTACAGCGGGGATGATGTTGGGTATATTTGGATTTATGATGAAGGGGGATTAAGAAGTTAGATTCAGGTACAGCGGTGGATTGGTATATTGGATTTATGATGAAGGGAGTAAGTAAGTAGTTCAGTAACAGCGGTGGATGTGGATATTTGGATTTATGATGTGAAAGTGAGTAAGGAATGTTAGATTCAGGACAGCGGTGGGATTTGGAGTATATGTTTGGATTTTTATGATGAAGTGAGTTAAGAAGTTAGTTAGGTACAGCGGTGGATGTGGTATATTTGGGATTTTATGATGAAGTGAGTAAGAAGTTGTTCAGGTACAGGGTTGGTGGATGGATTATATTGATTTATGGAGAGAGTAGTAAGAAGTAGATTCAGGTTACAGCGGTTGGGTTGTTGGTGATGTGGTATATTTGGATTTATGATTGACGTGAAGTGAGTAAGACGTTAGATTTTTAGGTACAGCGGGTTGGTGGATGTGTATATTTGGATTTTATGAAGAAGTGAGTAATGAAGTTAGATTCAGGTCCAGAGGTGGATGTGTATATTTGGATTTATGATGAAGCGAGAGTAAGAAGTTAGATTCAGGTACAGCGGGGGTGGTGGATGTGTATATTTGGATTTTAGGAGAAGTGAGAGTAAGGAAGTAGATTCAGGTACAGCGGTTGATGTGGTATATTTGGTTTTATGAGAGTGAGTAAGAAGTTCGATCAGGTACAGCGGTGGAGGGTGGATGTGATTATATTGGATTTTATGAGAAAGTGAGTAAGAAGATAGATTCAGGTTAAGCGGTTGGGGGATGTGGTATATTTGGATTTTATGATTGAAGCGCGTAAGAAGTGAAAAAAAGGTTAGATTCAGGTACAGCGGTGGAGGGATATATTTGGGGGATTTTTATGGAGAAAGTGGTAAGAAGTTAGATTCAGGTACAGCGGTGGAGGTGATATATTTGGAATTTTAGGGCGAAGTGAGAAGTGAGTAAGAAGTAGATTCAGGTACAGCGGTGATGTGGTATATTTGGAATTTGATTTTATGATGAAGACGAGTAGTAAGAAGTTTAGATTTAGGTACACGGGTGGAGGGGTGGATGGTGATATATTTGGATTTTATGGAGAAGGAGTAGAAGTTAGATTAGGTACAGCGGTGGTGGATGTGATATATTTGGATTTTATGGAGGGGAAGTGAGTAAGAAGTTAGATCAGGCGTACAGAGGTGGATGTGATTGTGATATATTTATTTATATGATGGAAGTGAGTAAGAAGTTAGATTCAGGTACAGCGGTGGATGTGAATATTTGGTTTATGTGGAATGAGTAAGAAGTTAGATTTCAGGTACAGGGTGGACTGAGAGGTGAGATATTTATATTATATGGATTGAAGTGAGTAAGAAGTTAGCTGAATGGTACAAGCGGTTGATGTGGTATATTTGGATTTTATGATGAATGTTGAGTAAAGAAGGGGATTCAGGTACAGCGGCGGAGTGATTATATTTGGATTTTATGAAGAACGTGAGTAAGAAGTTGATTAGGTACAGCGGTGTGGAGGTTGGTTATATTTGGATTTTATGATGAAGCGAGGTAAAGAGTTAGATTCAGGTACAGCGGTGGATGTGAATATATTTGGATTTTATGAAGAAGGAGTAAGAAGTTAGATTTAGGCCAGCGGTGATGGTGATATATTTGATTTATGATGAGGAGTGAGTAAGAGAAGTTAGCTTCAGTACAGCGGTGGATGTGGTATATTGGCATTTTATGATGAAATTTGAAGTGAGTAAAGAAGTAGGATCATGGTTTGTATTTTACAGCGGTGGAGGTGATATATTTGGATTTATGTGAAGTGAGGTAAGACGTTTAGATTCAGGTACGGCGGTGGATGTGATATATTGGGATTTTATGATGTGAAGTGGTAAGAAGTTGAGATTCAGGTACAGCGGTGGATGTGATATATTTATTTTTCTGAGAAGTGAGTAAGGAAGTTAGATTCAGGTACAGCCGGTGGAGTGATATATTTGGATTTTATGATTGTGAAGTGAGTAAGAAGTTAGATTTCAGGTACAGCGGTGGATGTGATAATATTTATAGTTATGATGAAGTGAGTAAGAAGTTAGATTCAGGGTTACAGCGGTGGATGTGATTCTTTGGATTTTTATGTGATTGAAGTGAGTAAGAAGTTAGATTCAGTACAGCGGGGATGTGATAGATTTATATTTTATGATGAAGTGAGGGAGTAAGAAAGAGATTCAGGTACAGCGGTGTGGATGTGGATATATTTTATATTTTATGATGAAGTGCGTAAGAAGTTAGATTCAGGTACGCGGTGGATGTGATATATTTGGATTTATGATGAAGTGAGTAAGAAGTTAGATTCAGTACAGCGGTGGAGTGGATATTTGGATTTTATGATGAAGTGAGTAAGAAGGTTACCGATTCGGTACAGAGGTCGGTGGGAGTCGGTATATTTGATTTTATGATGAAGTGAAGTGAAGTTGAGTAAGAGTAGATTAGGTACAGCGGTTGGATTGATATGTAAAGAGAGAAACTTTGTGTCTGATGAGAATCGAAGGAAGTGAGTAAGAAAGAATTAGAGTCAGGTACAGCGGGGGGATGTGTATATTGGATTTTATGAAGAGGACTACAATAGTGAGTAAGAAGTTAGATCAGGCACAGCGGGTGGGAGGGGTTGATAGTATTAATGGCATTTTAATTTTATGATGAAGGCAGTGCAGTAAGACTTAGTTGATATTCAGTAAAACGTACAGCGGTGGATGTGATATATTTGGATTTTATGAGACAGTGAGTAAGAAGTTAGATTCAGTTACGCGATGGATGTGATATCTTGGATTTTCTGATTGAGTGAGTTGAGAATTAGATTCAGGTGACAGCGGGGGGATTGTGATTATATTTATATTTTATGATGAGTGAGTGAGAAGGTAGATTCAGGTGACAGCGGGTTTGGATGTGATAATATATATTTTATGATGATTGAAGTGAGAGAGAAGTTAGATTTCAGGTAACAGCGGTGATGTGATATATTTATATTTTGATGATTGAGGAGTAAAGAAGTTTAAGATGTCAGGTACAGCAGGGTGGATGTGGATTGATATATTATATTTTATGATGAAGGAGTAAGATTAGATCAGGTTTTACAGCGGTGGATGGATGTGATATATTTATCTTTTATGATGAAGTGAGTAAGAAGTTAGATTCAGGTCAGCGGTGGATGTGATATATTTATATTTATGATGGAAAGGTGAGTAAGAAGTAGATTCAGTACAGCGGTGGATGTGTGATATATTTGGATTTTATGATGAAGTTGATTAAGAAAGTTAGATTTCAGGGGACAGCGCGTTGGATGGGATATATTTGGAGTTTAGAAGCAGTGAGTAGAATTAGAAGTTAGATTCGGCACAGCGGTGGATGTGTATTTTGGATTTATGATGAATCATGTGAGTAAGAGTAGATTCAGGTTACAGCGGTGGGATTGGGTTATTGCTTTGGATTTATGATGAGTGAGAAGAAGTTTAAGATTCAGGTACAGCGGTGGATGTGATTATGTGGATTGTATGATGAAGGTGAGTAGAAGTAGAAGGGATTCAGGTACAGCGGGTGGGGTGGATGTGAGATATTTATATTTATGCTTGAAGTGAGTGAGTGAGTAAGAAGTTAGATTCAGGAACAGCGTGGGATGTGAGATATTTATTTTATGATGAAGTGAGTAAGAAGTTAGATTAGGTTACAGCGGGGGATGTGTGTGAAATTATATTTTATGATGAAGTGAGTAAGAAGTAGATTCAGGTGACAGCGGTGGGGAGGTGAGTATTTATATTTTATGATGAAGTGAGTAAGAAGTTAGATTCAGGGTACAGCGGGGGATGTGAGATATTTGGATTTATGATGAAGTGAGTAAGAAGTTAGATTCAGGGTAAAGGGGTGGAGTTGAATTATATTTGGATTTTATTGAGAAGTGGTTAAGCAAGTAGATTCAGCGGCACAGCGGGGATGGATATATTTGGATTTATGATGTGAAGTGAAGTAATAAGGACACAGTTAGATCAGGTACAGCGGTTGGGGTGGATGTGGTGGTTATATTTGGATTTTATGATGTTGAATGAATTTAGAAGTGAGGAGAGTAGGGGGGGGGGACCTCTGAAGTGAGTGAGTAAGAGTTAGAAGATGTAGGGTTACAGCGGGGGGATGTCGTGATATATTGGATGTTATTGATGAAGTGTGAAAAGGGGGCTACGACGAAAAAGTGAGAGTAAGAAGGTAGATTCAGGTACAGCGGTGGATGGATATATTGGATTTTAGAGGAGTGAGAAGAAGTTAAGATTAGGTACGCAGGTGGCCTGGCTATGGACATGTGATATATTCTATTTTATGATGAAGTGGTAGTAAGAATAAGTAAAGACGTTAGATTCAGGTACAGAGGTGGATGTTGATATAGTTATATTTTATGATGAAGTGAGTAAGAAGTTTAGATTCGGTACCAGCGGGTGGGGGGATGTGTGGATATATTGGGATTTATGATGAATGGAGTAAGAAGTTAGAAGGTAGATCTCAGGTACGCGGCGGGGATGTGTATATTTGGATTTTGAAGAAGTGAGTAAGAAGTTAGATTCAGGCACAGCGGTGGGATGTGATCGATTGGATTTTATGATAAGTGGAGTAAGAAGTTAGATTCAGGTACAGCGGTGGATGTGGTATATTTGGATTTTATGATGAACGTGAGTAAGAAGTTAGATTCAGGTTACAGCGGTGGAGGCTGGGTTATATTTGGAATTTTAGGATGAGGAGGAGTAAGAAGTAGATGCAGGTACGCGGTGGGTGGATTGGATATAATTTGGATTGTATGAGAAGTGAGTGAGTAGAAGTTAGATTAAGGCCACAGCGGGTTGGATGTGGAATATTGGATTTTATGATGAAGGGGAGTAGAGAAAGTTAGATTGCGTCAGCGGTGGATGTGGTATATTGGATTTTATGATGAGTGAGAAGAAGTTGATTCAGAGTACAGGGTTTGGTGGATGTGATATTTGATTTATGATGAAGTGAGTAAAGAAGTTAGTTCAGGTCAGCGGTTGGATTGGTATATTGGATTTTATGATGAAGTGAGTAAGAAGTAGATTAGGTACGCGGTGGATGTGATATCTTTGGATTTTATGATTGAAGTGAGTAAGACAGGGTTTAGATTCAGGTACAGCGGTGGTGGCTGGGTGATATATTTGGATTTATGGAGAAGTGAGTAAGAAGTTAGAGTCCAGGTTTAAGCGGTGGATGTTGATATAGGTGGATTTTATGATGAAGTGGAGTAAGAAGTTAGATTCAGGTACAGCGGTGGATGTTGGATATATTGGATTTATGATGAAAGTGAGTAAGAAGTTTAAGATTCATGGTTACAGCGGTTGGATTGGATGTGGATCTATTTGGATTTATGATGTGAAGGAGTAAGAAGTTAGATTCAGGTACAGCGGTGGATGTGATATATTTGGATTTTATGATGAAGTGAGTAAGACGTTAGATTCAGGTACAGCGGTGGATGGATATATTTGGATTTATGGAGCAAGTGGAGTAAGAAGTTAGATTCAGGTAAGCGGTGGAGTGAATATTGGATGGTATGGTGAAGTGAGTAAGAAGTTAGATTTTCAGGTTACAGCGGTGGATGTGTATATTTGGATTTATGATGAAGGGAGTAACGAGTTAGATTCAGGTACAGCGGGGTGGATGTGATTATATTGGATTTTATGGGAGAAGTGAGTAAGAAGTTAGATTAGGTACGCGGTGGATGTGGTAATGTTGGATTTATGATGAAGGAGTAAGAAGTTAGATTCAGGTACAGCGGTGGAATGTGGTTTATATTTGGATTTTATGATGAAGGGAGTAGAAGTTAGATTCGGTACAGCGGTGGATGTGGATATTTGGAATTTTATGCTGAAGGAGTAAGAAGGTTAGATTCAGGTACAGCGGTGGATGTGGTTGAATATTTGGATTTTATGTGGAAGTGAGTAAGAGTTTAGATTCAGGTTACAGCGGTGGGGAGGTGGATGTGGTATATTGGCTTTATGAGAAGTGAGTAAGAAGTTAAAGATTAAGGTACAGAGGTGGATGATATGATTTGGATTTTATGAGAAGTGAGTAAGAAGTTAGATCAGGGTACAGCGGTGGGATGTGGATATATTTGGATTTTATGGAAGAGAGAGTGAGTAGAAGTTAGATTCCAGGTACAGCGGTGGATGTGGTATCGTTTGATTTATGTATGATGAACAGGGATAGTAAGCGAGGTAAAGAATTAGGTACAGCGGTGGATGTGAGTATATTGGAGTTTTATGAAGGACTAAAGTGAGTAAGAAGTTGAGATCAGGTACAGCGGGGGGTGGTATATTGGATTTATGATTGAAGCGAGTAAGAGTAAGACGTTGATAGGTACAGCGGTGAGTGATATATTGGGATTTTATGAAGAAGTGAGGTAAGAGTAGATTCAGGTACAGCGGTGGATGTGATATATTTGGATTTAGTGAGAGTGAGTAAGAAGTTAGATTCAGGTACAGCGGTGGTGTGAATATATTGGATTTTATGATGAAGTGAGGTAAGAAGTTAGATCAGGGAGAGCGGTTGGAGGGATATATTGGAATTTTATGATGAAGTGAGTAAGAGGAGAGTCAGGTACAGCGGTGGATGTTGTGATATATTTGGATTTTATGAAGAAGTGATAATAACGTTAGATTCAGGTACAGCGGTGGAGGTGAATATTGGAATTTTAGGATGAAGTGAGTTAAGAAGTTAGATTCAGGTAAGCGGTGGGATGTGATAATTTGGATATTTTATGATGAAAGCGAGTAAGAAGTGATTCAGGTTACAGCGGTGGATGTGATATATTTGGATTTGATGAAGAACGCGAGTCGAAGTTAGATCAGGTACAGCGGGGATGTGATATCTTTGGATTTTATGAAGAAGCGAGTAAGAAGTTAATCAGGTACAGCTGGTGGATGGATATATTGGGGATTTTATGAAGAAGCGAGTAAGAAGTTAGATTAAGGTACAGCGGTGGATGTGATATATGGATTTTTATGATGAAGTGAGTAAGAAGTTAGATTCAGTACAGCGGTGGGATGTGATATATTTTGGATTTTATGAAGAAGTGAGTAAGAAGTTAGATTAAGGTACAGCGGGGTGGTGGATGTGCATATATTTGGATTTTATGATGAGTGAGTAAGAAGTAGATTCAGAGTACAGCAGGTTGGAGGATATATTTGGATTTTATGGTGAAAGTGAGTAAGAAGTTTAGATCAGGTACAGCGGGGGGATGTGATATATTTGGATTTTAGTGTGAATAGTGAGTAAGAAGTTAGATTCAGGTACCAGGCTGGGATGTGATATATTTGGATTTTAGATGAAGTGAGGTAAGAAGTTAGATTTATTAAGCGGTGGATGTAGGGGGATGTGATATATTGGGTTTTTTTATGATGAAAGTGAGTACGAAGTTAGATTCAGGTACAGCGGTGGATGTGGTATATTGGTTTTTATGATGAAGTGAGTAAGAAGGTTAGATTACACGGGGACAGCGGTGGATGTGATATATTTGGATTTGGGAAAGATTTTGATACATGTGCCACATAGGCGACTAATGTAATGAAAATTGAGGGATGTTGGGCCTTGACAGAAAACATTTGTTATGGATACGAGAAATGGTTAGTGGATCACAAACAGAGAGTGGTGGTCAAGGGAAGATTACATCTATGTGGGTGGTGGTTAAAGTTCTAAGTGGGGTCCCATCAGGGTTCTGTTACTGGGGCGCATTAGTTAATCTGTTTATAAATGACTTAGAAGGGGCATTGAGAACAAGGTCTCTTGTGTTTGCTGATGGACACTAATAGGCAGGGCTTGGAAACTTCCAATGATGTGCAATGCTGCAAGCAGACTAGATAAGAGTATCACAATGGGCACAGAATGCGATGGGATACATGTGGGTAAAGGAGGTGAGGTATTTGGATTTAATATCCCTTGGGCCCCCTCACACATATAAATAATCTGTGGTACGGTGAATCTGTTAATGGGAAAAAGATTTGGGGGTTCGGGTAGATACCAGACTTAGCTATAGCAAACAATGCCAGGTAGCAACGGATAGAGCTAGCAAAGATATGTCTTGTATTAAAGAGGGGAATAGATTCAAGAGAGAAAAATATTATCTCCTCTTTACAAGTCATGGTAAGGCTCATTGGAATATGCGGTGCAGTTGTGCAGTTTGGGAATCCCATATACAAAAGGGACTATTGGAAATTGAGGCAGTTCAGAGAGGGAACAAACTAAATTAATAAGGGAATGGAGGGGCTCGAATAAGATGCAGGCAGATTAGAAAAGTTAGGGCTGTTTACATTGGAGAAGCGGCGGGGGTTGCGTCGCTGTCCAATGTAAAAAGAAGTGTCAGCTCAGTTAGAAGGGGTTTCTCTACAGTGAGAACATGACACTGTGGAACTATCTTAGCAGAATGTGGTAATGGCAAGTTCATGAATAGCTTTAAAAAGGCTGAGAAGTTTCTAAAACTGAAAAAATATTGAGAATTACTGTATTAAGGGCATTAGTGTAGTTTGGTTGGTACAGGGATACATTTCGATTGCCGTTTGGAGTCAGGAAAGGAAGGAATGTTTTCCCCCTTTTTTAGCTGGGTTTTTTGCTCTCTGGATCAACTGTTAGGTAGGGTAAAAAAAATTATGATATATAAAAGGGTGATAGGTTGGACTTGATGGTGACGTTATGTCTTATTCACTTAATTACTAGGTATGGTACATAGTAACATAGTATTGGGGTTGTATTAAAGGACATAGTCCATCTAGTTCAACCTTTATACCCCGACCACTAATGTCTGTATAAACGGGTACATAAGTAAACATAGTATTGGACGGTTGTATACAGGAATACGTCCATCTAGTCTACCCTTATACCTACCCATAATGTCTGTATAAACATTACATAGTAACATAGTTGGAGCTGTATAAAGACATACGTCCATCTAGTTCCAACCCTTTATACGCTACCCATAATGCTGTCTATAACAGTTACATAGTAAACATCGTATTGGAGGTTGTATTAAAGACATTAAGTCCAGCTAGCCAACCTTAGACCCTACCATAAGTCTGTATACAGTTAACATAGAACATAGTATTGAAGTTTGTATAAAGACATTACTCATTTAGTCCAAACCTTTATACCCTTACCCATCATCTGTCTGTATAACAGTTACATCAGTACCATAGTATGGGAGGGTGTATAAAGACATACGTCCATCTAGTCCAACCTTATACCCTACCCATAATGTCTGATATAACAGTTACATAGTAACCATAGTATTGGACGGTGTAAAAGACATACGTCCATTAGCCCAACCTTTATACCCTACCGCCATTAATGTCCGATATAACAGTTACATAGTAACATAGTATTGGAGTTGTATAACAGACTTACGCCATCTAGTCCAACCTTACCCCTACCATAATGTCTGTCTCACAGTTTAAATGTAACATAGTATTGGAGGTTGTATAAAGAACATACGTCCATCTAGCCAAACTTGTTATCCTACCCATAATGTCTGTTAACAGTTATAGTAACATTGGTATGGAGGTTGAATAAGACATTAGTTCAATCTAGTCCACCTTCTACCCTTACACGTAATAGTCGTATAACAGTTCCATAGAGTAAACATAGTGTATTGGAGGTGTATAAAGACATACGGTCCATCAGTCCAACCTTTATACCTACCCATAATGTCTGTATAACAGTTACATAGTGTTGGAGGTTGTATTAAAGACATACGTCATCTAGTCCACCTTTATACCTACCCATAATGTTTGTATAACAGTTACATAGTAACATAGTATTGGAGGCTGTATAAAGACATAAGTCCATCTAGTCCAAAACTTTTATAACCATACCCATAATGTATGTATAACAGTACATGTACATAGTATTGGAGGTTGTATAAAGACATACGTTCCAATTTTTTTTTTTTTCTCTAGGCCAACCCTTTATACCCTACCCATAATGTCTGGATACAGTACAATAGTAACTAGTATGGAGGTTTTGTTAAAGACATACGTCCATCTAGTCCAACTTTATATCCTGACCCATAATGTCTGTATAACATTACATAGTAACAAGCATTGGAGGTTGTATAACGACAGACGTCCATCTAGTCCAACCTTTATACCCTACCATAATGTCTGTATAAACAGTTACATAGGAAAATAGTTATTGGAGGTTGTATAAGAAAGACGTCCATCTAGTCCACCTTTATACCCTACCAAATGTCTGTTATAACAGTTACATAGTAAATAGTATTGGAGGGTGCTTGTTTGTATAAAGGACAACGTCCATTAGTCCAACGTTTATCTACCATAAGTCGTATACAGTTACAAGTAAATAGTATTGGAGGTATAAGACATACGTCCATTAGTCCAAACCTTATACACTTACCCATAATGTCTGTATAACAGTTACATAGTAAATAGTATTGAGGTTGTTGTATAAAGACATAGTCCATCTAGTTCCAACCCTTATACCCTAACCATAATTGTCTGTATAACACCAGTTAATAGTTAACATTAGTATTGGAGGTTGTATAAAGGACATACGTCAATCTAGTCCAACCCTTTATACCATACCCATATGTCTTGTTATAACAGTTAAATAGTAACATAGTATTGGAGGTTGTATAAAGACAGTACGTCATTATAGTCCAACCTTTATACCATACCATTAATGTCGGTATAACAGTTACATCGTAACATGTATTGGGTTGTATAAAGATACGTCCATTAGTCCAACCTTATACCCTACCCATATGTCGTATATAACAGTTACATTAGTAACATAGTATTGGAGGTTGTATAAAGACATACTCCATCTAGTCCAAACTTGATCACCCACCCATAATGGCTGTATTATAACCGTTAAGTGTAACATAGTATTGGAGGGTGTTAAAGACAGTACGTCCATCTAGTCAACTTTATACCCTAACCATAACGGCTGTAAACAGTACATAGTAACACTAGTATTGGAGGTTGATAAAGACATACGTCATCTAGTCCAAACCTTTATAGCCCTACCCATAAGTCTGTATAACAGTACATAGTAACAAGTATTGGAGGTTGTATAAAGACATACGGTCCTCCATTTAGTCCAAACTTATATCCTACCCTAAGTCTGTATTATAACCAGGCCATAGTAACATAGCATTGGAGGTTGTATAAAGACATACGTCCATCTAGTCCACCTTTATACCCTACCCATAATGTCGGTATAAACAGTTACATAGTAACATAGATTGGGAGGTTGTATAAAGACATACGTCCTTCTAGGCCAACTTTATATCCTACCCATAATGTCTGTATAACAGTAATAGTAACCTGGAGTTGTAATAAAGACATACGTCATCTAGTCCAAAACCTTTATACCATAGCCATAAGTCTGATAAACGTGTACATACGTAACATTGGAGGTTGTATAAAGGACATACGTCCATCGAGTCCAACCTTATACCCAACATAATGTCTGTATAACAAGTACATAGTAAACATTGGAGTTTGTATAAAGAAACATACGCCATCTAGTCCCCCCAACCTTTATACCCTATCCAAATGTCTGTATAACAGCTTACATAGTAACATAGTATTGGAGGGTTGCATAAAGATATACTCAACTAGTCCAACCTTGATACCCTATCCATAATGTCTGTATAACGTTACATAGTAACATAGTATTGGGAGGTTGCAGAAAGATAATACGTCAATCTGTCCAAACTTTATCCCTCTACCCATAATTTGTATAAAGTTTACATGTATTGGAGGTGTACAAAGACATACGTCCTCTAGTCCAAACCTTTATACCCTACCCAAATGTCTGTATAACAGTTACATAGTAACATAGTATTGGAGGTTGATAGTATAAAGAATACGTCATCTAGTCCCAACCTTTATACCCTACCCATAATGTATGTGTACATTTACATAGTAAATAGTAAGTATGGAGGTTGTATAAAGATATAGGTCATCTAGTCCAACCTTTATACCCTACCCATAATGTCTGTTTAGAACAGTTACATCAGTAACATAGTATTTGGAGGTTGTAAAAGCTTTACGTCCATCTCGGTCCAACCTTTTACCCTACCCATAATGTCGGTGTAACAGTTACATAGAAGTAACATTAGTATTGAGGTGGCTATAAAAGAAATATGTCCGTCTAGTTCCAACCCTTATACCCTACCCATAATGTCTGTATAACAGTGAATCGTAACATAGTATTGGAGGTGTATAAAGACCACGTCGTCTAGCCAACCTTTATACCCTACCATAATGTCTGTAAACAGTTACATAGTAACATTAGTATTGGAAGGTTTAATAAGACATTACGTCATATAATCCAACTTAACCCCTACCCATAATGTCTGTGTAACAGTACATGTAACATAGTATTGGAGTTGTTAAGGACATACGTCCATCTAGTCCACACCTTTATACCCTACCCATAATGTCTGTATAAACAGTTAATATAACATGTATTGGAGGTTGTATAAAGACATACGTCCACTAGTACACCCTTTATACCCTACCAATAATGTCTGATAAACAGTAAATAGTAAAACATAGTATTGGTGGGGGGGGGAGGTTTGTATAAGATATACATCATCTGTTCAACCTTATACCCTACCAGAAGTCTGTATAACAGTTACATAGTAACATAGTATGGAGTTGATATAAAGACATACGTCATTAGTCAATCTTAGACCATACCATAATGTTCTGTATAACATTGACATAGTACAGAGTATTGGAGGTTGTAAAAGACCTACGTCCCCTAGTCCAACCTTTACCCTACCCATAATGTTCGTATAAACAGTTACATAGTAACATGTATGGGAGGTTGTTATAAAAGACATAGGTTCCATCTAGTCCAACCTTATACCCTCCACAAAAGCCTTGTAACACGTTAAAAGTAACATAGTATTGGATGGGTTGTATATAAAGATAGATGTCCTATTTGTATAAAGAGGGATGTCTAGCACGGTTACCTAGCCTGCAATATTGGATGGAATAGACTCACAGGGCATCATTAGTGACAGCAAAGTGGAGATGTCTCAGGGTGCCCAATCCAGTGCTTATGAGATCCTGAGTTGTGTGTACAATCCTCAACCCAAACACAGCACAGGGGGGTGGAGAAGAACATGGGCAGAAAACATGCTTAGCTACTGCCCCCTGAATGAAACCTTCTCTATTGTGCCATTGAAATGTTATTCTATTTTACCATACCAGTGTCTGGGTTCCACACCATGTTAGATCGGCCATTTCATTGTAGCCAATACTGCCATTAGGTCAGCATTCCTTTCCGTCCGCAGGTTGGCACATTCCCTGTAATAAATGTAAAATAAAGGGAACCATGTGAACAACCACATGAGCTTTTCCTTTATTGCAGCAAAGTAATCTGATTGACAAATGTCCTGGTCACACAGATCGATTCACCCATGCTGAATGAGCCGACAGGTGGGAATCTACTAGTAGCCCAGAGGCAGGAGAGCAGGGTCTAGGTGAGTTTGTTTATTGACACTTACAGATGGAAGGACTCGCAGTCATTTACCATATAAGCTGGGTACACACATTAACGTTTGTAGCGATGGTAGTGGTTATAACAACATTTTCAAGAGGCATTCCGAAAGTCCGTGGAAGTTCGGCTCCCTGTACTGTAATAGGCCATATCTCTAGGGTCGCAGAGGAGTGATACAAGGAGTAGGATACAAGTGGGCTGCTAAAGCCAGGGCTCTGTGATGTCAAAGCTCACTTGTGTAAGCCCCACCCTTTATCCTGCTGTAATTTGGATAGCGTAGCTAAACGCTCGATAATGGATCATTGGAAAGGTTGGGAGCGGAGCTCTTATAGTAGAAGTCACAGTTCCCCTTTAATAAAATTACCCAGGACCCCTCTCTCCCATTCATTGTATGAACATCCGGTAAATGGGGAAAGGATTTTGACCAAAATTAAATTATCAGTATAAATGTAATAAAAAGAATTGGAACAATGCAGAACCAAGTTAATCATTGCAAACCCCAGTTACTGACTTTTAGCACCGAATCTTCTCATTGACCAATCGGATGTAATAGATTAAAATGAATCATCATTGGGTTAGAACACTAAGAAGCAAACCCTATGTGTCTGGATGAATGAGAAGCACGTTGTTACATTCAATAATCCGTGAATTAGAGGCTCCTAAAGCTGCATTATGCGCCCGGGGGCCAATTCTGATGTCACGAGACAGAAATGTGTTCAGTCTCTTCCCATTAAATGTGAGTCGGTAGGAGTGAGACAGTGGACATGGGGTAAACGTTACATTGGTGGATCAGGGGTTGTGTTTTAAAGCGGAGCATTATAATGATATAGGAGTCGGGGCGCGGAGGGTTCTGTGCTGTACCTAGAAATATCAAAAAGAGAAGGGAAATACACCAGGAATACACAATAGTGTCGGCCAATATTGATTTGAAGGTGACATGCTACTAGGAAGTAAAGGAAGTCACCTCTATTAACAACTCGCTTGTTAGTGGGGCGGAAGTCCTGACGGCAAGGGGGCGGGGTGCTGGACCGGCAATGGAGCGACGTACCTGGCGAGGCTCCCGTACTCCAAGCCGATTAATACAACAAACGAGCACATTTTAAACCAAACAAGCACTAATTCAGCTTCACAGCCTACGCGAAACAGTATATAGATGGGTACTCCGCCACGAAAAAAATACCTGGGGAGGTGGGATATTGTAAAACTACATGTCCCCCAGCACACCAGCACATTACCACTCAAATCACAGGCAGGCAAATTGTTACTCACAGGTGATTCCCCAAACGGAAATAGTCTCTCCCTTTATAGTATTTTCCCTTGCTGATACTTGTAGATTCCTGTAGTCCTCTCCTTTAATATCTGTTCTACTCAGCAGCTAGGCCTCTTAGCAGCTCCAGAAGTCTTCCAGCTACCACCAGGCATCAGGACCACACTCCTGATTTCCTCGTCCTCCCATTAAATGATCCCCTCAAAAACTGTCTCAGCCAATGTTAGTTCCTACTAAACCTGAGCAAACATTAAGAATAGTGACACCCTAGTGGCCAGACAGAAAATGCAGTAAAACCAAGCAAATGGAACATTTTAAACAGAGATGAGACATACAACCCAGCCAAGATGGCGGCGGTGTGAAGATGACGCGGAACAGCCCAGAAGGGATCTTTGACAAGACTCAGAGAATCTACACTACAACATAGAAAAATATTCAGTTCATCCAAGGGTTAAGGTCATTGCGAAGTTAAGAGAAATAGCTGCACTAGGTGAATAGGTCGCCAAGCTCGGAAACAACCACCTCCGACACATGGCAGCGTTCTGCCACAAACAGGATAGAAACACAGGGAAAATAAAGAAAGAGGACGAGGAAACCTACTCAGAGACTCGCTGGAGGAATAGAAAGCAGACACGCCGAAATAATACCAGATGAGCAGGGGAGGACTGGCCCAGTAGGATAAGGGGCAAAAAATTTGGGCTGCACAGTTATTATTAAGTTACGTGCTGAAGGGCCCCAGGGGCATGTCTTAGTTCTCATGTTCAAGAACACAAAAACTCCTCTCCTTCAGATGGTTTTCAGTCAGCCCTCCAGTTCATAGCATTGTTAGTCAGCCCTCCAGTTCAATAGCATTGTTAGTCAGCCCTCCAGTTCAATAGCATTGTTAGTCAGCCACTCCAGTTGCATTTAGCATTGTAGTCAGCCCTCCAGTTCATTAGCATTGTTAGTCAGCCCTCCAGTCCATTAGCATTGTTAGGTCAGACTCCAGTTCATTAGCCATTGTTAGTCAGCCCTCCAGTTTTCATAGAATGTTAGTCAGCCCTGCCAGTTCAATAGCATGTTAGCGCCCTCCAGTCAATTAGCATGTTGTCAGCCTACAGTTAATAGCTTTGTTGTCAGACTCCAGTTTCATAGCATTGTTAGTCAGCCTCCGTTCAGTAGCATTGTTGTCAGCCCTCCAGTTCAATAGCATTGTTGTCAGCCCTCCAGTGCAATGCATTGTTAGTCAGCCCTCCAGTCAATAGCATTGTTTCGTTCAGCTCCAGTGCAATAGCATGTAGTCGCCTTTCCAGTTCATAGCAGTGTTGTCAGCCCTCCAGTTCATTAGCATGTAAGCAGCCCTCCAGTCATTGCATTGTTAGTCAGCCCTACAGTCCATTAGCATTGTTAGTAGCCCGCCAGTTCAATTAGCAGTGTAGTCAGCCTCCAGTTCAATAGCTAGTGTTCATAAGCCCTTCAGTTCCTAGACCATGTTGTCAGGCCCTCCCGTTGATTAACAGGTTGGCAGCCCCACGAGATCATTTAACCCGTGTTGTCAGTCATTCAGATTCTTAAAGCCAGTATTGTCACCCTCCAGTTCATTAGCAGTATGTCAGCCCTTCATTGCCAGGCAGTGTTAGTCAGCCCCCCGGTTTATATACAGTTAGTCAGCCCCATAGGGAACAAAGGAAAACCTTGGGTAGATTAGTGCCTTAGAAGTGACCCAGGGATGGGTATTAGTGATCTAGGATCTCACCCAGGTACTTGTACCAGGAGGGGAATTTAGGATATAATGGTCCTTTAACCAACATACACTTAAAAGTGGCAGGTGGTGGGAACAATGTAAAATGGGAATAGTGGTCTTAAAAAAGGGTCTTTAGCAAAAGTTGGCGTGATTCAAAAATCTCGATCTATTTGTAAGGGTCACTTTGTTTATTGCCCCCAGCCAAAAGGTCCCAGTTACTCCCCTGCCCGGACAGCCTTTCAAGAAAAACCCTGATCTAGACCATGTTCTATCTTTCATATTCACTTTTATCTGGTGATGGCCCCTGGATTGTACAGGATAGAGAGACTAGGAGAATTGGCTGTGGATCGCGTACAGAGAGTGGTGGTATGGAGCTACATCCAGTGGCTAACGTTTAAGTGGGGCCTCAGGGTTCTGTACTGGGCCACTTCTTTTTAATATGTTTATAAATGACTTAGAAGGGGAAAGGCTGCAAGCATATATAGATAGATTATCAAAATGGGCAGCAGATTGGCAGATCGGGATACAATGTTGATAAATGGAAGGTGATTGCATTTGGGATTGTAATAATCCCTGTGCCACCTACACCATAATAACTATGTGTTAAGATGTTTGAATCTGTAGCATGGGAAAAGATTTGGGGGTTCTGGGTAGGTAACAGACTTAGACCTATACCTAAAATGCGTAGCAACGGCTAGAGCTAGCCTAGCAAGTCTATGTACAAAGGGATCTTTGTACCAATGGACTTAACACCACTGTATTTTAGGTCTAGGAATGGGCACCCCAGCATGACATTTAATACATTCGTATTTGATCTGGACTAATAAATTAGGATTAACGTGTGCCTTTTTTTATTTGTAAACAATAATGAAAGCTCCTCAGTGACTTCTAATTTTCCTTATAATACAGTAGGTATCACATGATCCCTATCATAACTGAGTGGCTACAAGGGTTCACCTGTATAACTAGTCTGGTCTTTGAAACCTTGATATAGGACACAGAAATCCTCAGTGACGTCTAATATTCTTGAAATTACAGTAGGGGATACATTATCCCTTATAATTACACGAGTGGTACCCAACAGTGCCCTGGATAACTCAGTCTGTGTCCTTAAACCTTATATAGACACCCAAACTTCCTCAGTGGCTCTAATATCCTTATAATGTTTACAGTAGGGATACATTATCCCCTATCCTATATAAATGAGTGGTACCCATAGTTCCTGTATAACTCAGTCTGTGTCCTGTACCTTGATATGGACACAGAACTCCCATCCACAGCTGAAACTTCTAACACTTTATAAGTTACAGTAGGGGATAATTATCCCTGACTATACTTGAGTATAGGTACCAAGAGTTCCTGTCTAATTCAGTGGTCTGTGTTCCTTGTACCCTTTATAAAGAACACAGAACTCCTCAGTGACTTCTAAATCCTTATAGTTCCGTAGGATACATCTATCCCTTATAAATCCATGAGTGGTGACCCAGGAGGTTCCTGTAGATCTCAGTCTGTGTCCCCTCTGTACTTTTATATAGACACAGAACTCCATCAGTGACTGCTAATATCCTAGTAATGTACAGTAAGGGCGAACAGATATCCCTTATTAATACATGAGTGGGGTTACCCAGAGTTCCCTGTATAACTCAGTCTGTGTCCTTGTACCTTTATATGGACAAGAACCTCAGTGATTCTAATATCCTTGTAATTTACGTAGGGGATACATATATCCTATTAATACATGGTGGTACCCAGAGTTCCCTGTATAAACTCAGTCTGTGTCCTTGTTACCTTTATATAGACAAAGAACTCCTCAGGACTTCTACTAAGATCCATTATAATTTAAAGTAGGGAATTACATGATCCCTTTATACATGAGTGGTACCAGGAGTTCCCTGTATATAACTCAGGGTCTGTGTCCTTTGCTACCTTTATATAGACACAGAAACTCCTCAGGGAATATGTTGCATTACTGCGGTATGTTATAACATTAATTATTATAATTATAAGTAAAACCCTTTACCCATTCTTTGCCAGGGATGCTGTATTTTTAAAAAGGACTTGATTTAAAGGTAAGTCTAAACTCCATCCAAACTGAATTAATTAATTTGTTTTGAAAAGCCAAAATGCTTGTTTTTTCTATCTTTGTTATTTCCTTTATTAAGGTCCATACCAAAGCCCAATGCCCAATGGATAATCAAGAGTCCTGACCGCAAGGCCATTTTGTCCGGGACAATCGCCCATACAGGATCGTACGTGTTTGAGACGAAATTCAACCCATTGACTATATCTCCTCCCAGTATGAACTAGAAACCACAACATACAGCATTAGTGGGGTATATGAGAAGAAGTGCGATAGCTTCCAGCTATGGAATCCGGGGTGGAGTGTTAGGAATAACCAAGCAAAGATATTTCCCCCATTGACTTTATAAGTCGAACCTTCAAAACGCTAATAAAATTGAGCTTCGTAACTAATTAAACATTCTAATGAAATGCACCTGGATGTGAGGCTAATCTAATGCTATACCACCTGCCTGATGTTACATCAGTTCGGACATTCCATAGGACAGGAACATCAGGCCATTACTGGTTTCTTCCATCGCGGGTTCCCGTGTCATTTCCAGGTGGATAATACTCTCTAATGAATGTCGCAAATTAACCGACAGTGTGGTTATCTGGAACGTCCACAGGGACATCAGGAAAGTCTAAGTTTTGGGCAACACCTTAGCACACATGTGTCTCTGACACAAACTCACACCACAAGTTACAATAAATGTATTACAATGGCTTTGTGTAACTAGGACGTGGTAACCTTTCAAAACCCAAAATTTTAACATTATACTAAAACTTTCCAGTTGATTGTTTTATCTTGTCTTTATCTGTATAAGTACAATATACCCTTATTCCTCTACTCTGTCTATTATAATGGGCAGTGTTGGGTACCCAACGTCCCCTATTAATAATAAAGGGAATTAACCCCTTTCAATCACCGTCGGATCCTATATTAAAGTGCAATATAAAGCCAGGGGAGAATAACAATAAAACACAGACAAACAATGTTTAATAATTCACTAGTTATTTCAATCTACACTAAAGTTGATCAAGAGGAAGGCGAAAACCCATCGAGACAGGGCCAGATGGGGGAAAATGCCTTCCTGCTCCATGTGGCAATCGGAATAATCCCTGGATCAACTCGGAACATTTTTTTACTTTAAATAAAAACCAAAGCCAAAAATTTAAGTTCCCCTCCATGGCGTACCACAGGGAAGGGGCCTGAAACACTAGATCCTTATAGTAAAAGAAGGTGGCCCTGGGTACCTACCTACTAAGCGGTTGATGTCACCTCTCTCTGGTCCTTGCCCCTTCCAATGGCCGGCCATTCAGGAAGGGGGTGGGACCAGACAGGCCCGAGAGAGTGGCACTGCAGCTAGGAGGTACGTATCCAAACTACCTTCTGTACTACCCGGGAGGTGAGGACATGGTGTCCTCCAGTAGGGCAGTACTCCTGAATACAGCCAAGGGAGAGGGTCCAAAACCCTAACCCAATTCGACCTATCCCAGAGATGGTCCATAGGACGAGAAAAACATTAAAGCCATGGGATAATTGCTCAAGAAGGGGGAAAAAACTTGGGACCAAACTTGGAAATTTATAACTCGTCTTCATTAAACCTTAACAAACTATGACCTTAGTCAATATGTTTCCAACGGGTTGTTTTAGCGGGGCTAGTAGTTAGTGACCGTGGCGGTCAGATCATCAACGAGCCTGATGAACGGACGACAATCGCCATGATACAATACATGTGTCACGGGGCGGGACCCCCGATCAAACGTGTTGTAAGAAACATTAGAAATATCAGACACATACTTGTTAAGGTTTAATTAGACGAGCCCCACCCAATCCCCCAATATACATGTGCATGTAGCATGTTACGTGTGAGGTAATAATACACGCAGTAGTAGATACAAGCACGCACTGCAGTTACTGGAAGACAGTAAGGCAGGTGGGGAAGTTGATTTGAGGCCGGCCAAGGCAAGCAGCATCCGCAGTGTATTGTGGTACCCAGGGGGTGTGGGGGGTGGTAGGCGCCAGTACGAAATCTTGCACAGGGGCTGTTATCCTAAGCCGCATGTGTCCGTCATTCTTCGTCCCAAGTGCCAGCTACAAGGAGAGAGACATAAAGAGGATCAGGAAGGGATAATAATTCAATGTGTCCTGTGTTATAGAGGGAAAGAGATCAGGCAGGTACCAGACTGGGGGACGGGGAAATGTACATCCCATTGGAACTACCCTTTAGAGCTCGTTCCGTATCTCCGTCCTTCAAAAGTGAACGGCCACGATTCCCTAATAACAGAACACAGAACCAGAATATTTCTAAAGGAGAAAGAACTAGAAAGTGAATGAAATACGATTTCTCAGTGTTAAATGTTGATAAAGTCTAGACCAGAATAACTTAAAGGTTCCATATAATCCCAAATTGAGGTCCCTGTATCCATAATGATCTCCTCTCCCATCCCACCCACTGCTACCATCTTATAACATTCTAACCCAACTTGGACATCACCGCAGCCTCTTCTTTTTCACTTTTTTAGCAGTCTTTTCCAGGTCCACAATTCACTGTACCAGGAAGTAACATTATTATATAAAGATGCTTTAATAATACCATTTATCTTAACAACAAGTTCACTGCACTGCTATACCGTGTGAGGGTGAGGGTTAGCACACCTGCCTAAAGTGCAGACCACTAATGCAGTACCACACACAGCAGAGGAGGGAGCACTGCCAGGACACAGGGACAATAATGCAGTACCACACCTGGCCGAGAGGAGCACGGCAGGACAAAGGGCAAACTAATGCAGTACACACATGGCGAGAGGGAGAACTGCAGGACAAGGGAACCTAATGAAGTACCACAATGGATCTTGGATCTTTACTCACTTTCTTGATAAGTATTTTCTCCCTGTTGGCTCGTGAATCTCAGATGTTTTTAGCGGGGAGCACTGGAATTAACTTTTCTGTGGGGATCGCAGGAGGAACTAAAAAAGCAGAGGACCCAGGTCATGTTTCTGGTTAATTTGTTAAAAAAGTTAAGACAGGGAGAAGAAGATACCGAGTGGGGGACAGTAGACCAGGAGGGAAGGAGTGGGGGGGGTAATAGGAAATTGGGACTGATGTACTGATGACTTACTGTTGCTTTAATCCATTGATATTTTTGTTCAGCGGGGATCTGGAATTTCCCTTCATCTCGTTAGAACTTCCTAAAGGAAAAGGAACAGAGAGACCCAGGTCATGTTTCTGGTTCAATGAGAAAGAAAAAGAACAAGGAGAGAAGATACAGAGTGGAAGGACATGTAGTCCGGAGGGAAGGAGTGGGGGTTAGTTCTATAGGAAATTGATGATTCTGTTGCTGTATCACGTTGATGTGTTCGAGGACAGATATGGCACTGGAATCTCGCCCGGGTACACCTGTGTAAAGAAAGAGAGTCAGAGTGAGATAGAGCAGACGATAAAGACTCATTAACTTACCGAACTGTCCCAGCCCCAAGGAATCCTTCCGTTATAAACTTGCCATGCCTAATGTATAATAACATACAGTCTAGTTACACGCTACAGCTATGAAATCATTCTCATAGTGCTAAGGTGTGTCGCAGTTTACATATTCACCATAGTGATTATTACATGATATGCCAGTGGAAGATCACTTACGTGTATGTGGCGCAGCTGGAAGATCCACGCGGTGATTCTTCTACCGTCTCGCGGCCCTTTCATCTAGAGAGAGAGAGAAACAATGATCACCCACTAGAGGTCAAACATCTACTAGTGACGGGGGAACGGTTGGACCTGCAGGGTTCTACAGGTGATAACCAAGGATAACATGGCCCATACCAGCTGATAAACAAAGTAAGAGCAGTTGGATATCCCATTGTCAATCCTAACCCTATGTAAAAAGCAGTTTACTGGAATCTAGCGTGATGATGGGCACATACATTGTCCTGCCATGTATGTAATGGTCCAGGATTAGAAGGGGGTTTTACTTCCCGCATTCCGGCCGACATCGATCCTGACGGCTTTCAACTCCAACTCACCCGGGGAGGATCGGGTTCTTTGGGACATGTTCCAGGGCAGAGTGAGTGGTGGGATCGGACAAACTTTTCTCCTTCATAGCATGATCTTCAGAAATTTATGGGAGCAAGTAGAAACCTTGGCACTCAATAGTTAAAGGGAAACATCCAACCTCAAAACCAAAACTGATGTTCATAACCTAGATAACCCTAAAGCCTTTTAAATAATTACTATTTCATCCAACGTCTTAGGTACAAGGTAGCAATGTGATGGGCGCTACTGAAGCAGCCTCTTCAACCGCTCGTGCAAGATCTAAGAGTCTCTCAGTCCGTGGGGGTGGCTGACCTGCCGGCGAGGGATCAGGCTTTGTAAAGGTCCTAGCAGTGGTCGGGTGAAAAGGTAAGTATAATAACCTAGGGTTGGGTCCTGATTATGAATATAAATTATTTTGGGGGTGGAATTGAAGGTCCAGGGGTTTTAAGGTTCTGAGTGGATACCAAGGATGAGATAAGGTTTCTATAGTGAGGTCTGGTGAGAATTCCTGATACGTCAGATAAACTGTGGATAAAACATAGAGTCCGGCCTGGGTGTCTCCTCTTAAATGTCCCCAGCCGTGTGTGCCCTTGGTAGGGGGGGATTGAATTATAAAAAACTCAGTTGGTTTCTATCCATTAAAGACCTTCATTTTCCTGGAGAGATCCTGCAGGTCTTGACGGATGAAGCGTTTAAGATCCTCAGTTCGTTATTCAGGGATTCTACTCTCTGGATATTGACTGGCCAGCGCAGAGATTAAGGTGAATGAACATTACCATATCAAGCACATTTATTACACTCTCCTTCAATCACTACACAAGGTCTCCAAATTAGGTCCACTTCCCACTCATATACTCAACGAGCTTGGAACTTGGAACTCCTGCCTCCAGCTGGAGAATCCTTGATTCCATTCTGTTGTTTCTTCCTGGTCTCCTGATGGAAAATTTGTATTAAAGTATCCTAAAAAGGAACAGAGGGGTTTTGTGAGTCTTTACACTGGGACCCATTGGGGTAATAAGTCAAACAAAACAAAACTCGTTATTTTATATCAATAATGGTTCACCAATTCTCAATTGAGGACAGGGATCATATGGCCCCGGAGCCTCCAGGCTTTTGAGCCTTTGCTTGAGGTCATCTGTGTTCGATAGAAGAGACGGAAAATAAGGATATTTTTATTTTAATAAATCAAGTCAATCCTGTTTTAACCAGATCTGGATGAAGTACGAATCCGTGTCCCCCCCTTATCAGTGCATACTAATGCCAATCAGTGTCATGTAGTTTACGTTCTGATCTATAACGTGGAAAATATCAAAGCTATAGATGGGGGTGCCTTGTTCTGTTACAGAACAAGAACATTCCCCCTTCTCCTGGCTACATAACCCTATACATTTTATACAATAGATCCCAAACATTCCAAGAAGGATATTTAAATTGATCCTCCTTACCTTCCCTTCCCACCTCCTTCATATTGTGGAAACTCTTCTGAATGGTGGAGAAGTATTTCTTCATGGCATTGACTGTGTTATCTACTTCCTGAAGGGTCCTCAGACTGGGAGAGGAAGACGAGAGAATATTAACTATTGTAAATTGGCTGCACAGGTCTAGACATTTAGAAACCCCATGCAGCCGAGAACCTTCAATCAGAAGACAAAGATGTCTTGTGCAGATTTTTTAAAATTTTATAATGAAATGATGGGGACACATTGTTGTTTGAGGAGCTACAGCACAACAGTTTTCACCTGCCAGGTTAGTGGCACGGGCCTTCCTGTATTTAAAATTAGAGCTGAAGCACTCAGGAAGCCTGGCCCGGGCAGAGCTGTTTGAGTTTTGTGCAAAGCTTCTCATAAAAATTACCAATCCTACCTCCCTGCCCATGTACTTTCATTTTAACAGTTTAAGGGAAAAAAACTTAATTCCCACTCTAGTTCTCCTTTAAGTATGGGCTGCCAGGGGAATGGAAGGGTAGGTCAGTAGGTGGCTGTACTTGTGTCACGTTTGTGGGGTAATGTTTTTGAATTTATGACCAGTTTTTTGATGGTTTTTGATGATTGATCGAAAATTATTTTTGAATTATAGTACCCTTTAGTTATGTCTGCCACAGGAATGGGTAGGAGTCAGAGGTGGTGTACCTGGTCTTGTGGAGGTAAAAGGAAATCGTATATCTAATGAGTTTTTATTATCGGGAGAGGAGAGAACCATTTGGTATGAGGAAGTGAGTGTTTAGAAGTGGCAGATTAAAAGGACACCAGACCAGCATGATACCAGGGGACATAGATTGAGATGCACTAGCACAAACTATAGGTAATGACAGGGGGGACTTGGAAAATGGTTTCACCTTGCATTGTCAATGCATTGTCATGTCCTTCTCCTTTCACTAGTCTTGGTAAATGGGCCACATCGCTAAACACAGGGCTTCTTCTCACTCTGGCTTTTGTTTCCACCGTAGACAAGACATACGGTTGACAATGTGGCTTGCTATGCATCACAGAACCGGCACCGTTATACGTGCTTTCTAACTGCTGATTGTACCGAATTCCCCTGGAAGCAGGCATTGCAGGGCATTGTGTTGACTGCTCCAGGATTGGGGACCAAAAAGTTCCTGCCAAACACCTCGTGATAAGTTATGTTGATAAATCTCTTAGATCAGAGGAAAGAAAGTTTATCCACTTTAATTTATGGGAATTGGTTCACAGTGTAGATTGAACAACGTTTTCCGATCATTTTCGAAACTCGAACTTCTAGGCTATCCGATATTTGGAAAAAAAATAGCCCCGAACATTTGAAATCTTTGAAAAAATACGGGTCGGAAACTTGAAAATGGTCTCCTGGTTTATATGTTCATCATTTTCAAACGTTCGAGGCTATTTCAGGAAATTATCGAAAAATCTTTCCGGTTTCGGATTTTCACATCTTAAAAAAACGGAAGAACAACTAATGAGTTTTCGGCCATCTATAGTAGCCATGGGATAATTAGATATTCCTGAGTATTTTACTGATTATAAAGGGAATAAAAAGGGAGGAACGAAAAAGTTTATATTGAGAAAATGTAACAAAAAAAAACAATCAAACCTAAGAGGTAAGTGAATGTCAAAGTGACAAAAAATGACTTTGGTCATGTTAATCGAATGAATCTGAGTAACGTAGCAATTGCATCCTTCAGTAAAAGTACGTGTTTTACTCAGGCTCTGAGCATGACCTGGAATATTTCCCCATTTACAACTGAACAATATGCCCCACCAACTGCCAACCCTTCAGCTACAGCAAAGCTGATTACAGAAATCCAAACAAAGATTTTAAAGGTAAAATAACAAATTTCCAATGCAAGCAGGAGTGTGATCGGCACGACGCTTAAAGTGATCCTAACCAGACATGAGTTTCCAGGCAAACAAGCAGCCCGTATATACCCTCTGTGACATCATCACTGAAAAAACTTATTGGCCCAGTTAAAAACAGTCAAGAAAAATATAAATGCTAAATAATGACAATTTAAACAGTAAATGAAGGGGGGAGGGGAGATTCCCTTTCCTTAGTTCATATATATATATATTGAGGGTCAAGTAAATATAAGCCCAATACATATAGTATGTTCTGAACAATATAAATGTAGGGGGGGAAATACAAGGAAAGGGGGTCCGGGGAGGAGGGTGGGAGAGTCCTGGGAAATAACACGTAGTGGCCATCTTCTTGATTTAGGGGTTTCATTAATCCATAAGCAACATGTTTCAGCATAAGTAAATGTTTGTTACCAGTTAAGACAACCAGTAGATTCTCCAGGTGCTATGAAAACTACAACTCCCAGGCATTCCTTACAAGCACTCTGTCATTAGGGAAATGCTGGGATTGGAGTTTTCAAAACACCAGGAGAGCCGCAGTTTGCCCATGCAGTGCACTATATCATCGTCATGCGATCCATTTCTCAATCATACCTCCAACTGCCACCGGTTTTGTACGGCACCGATTCTGATTGTTACATGACAAACAGGAACAAAACAGGGGAAGAAGAGGGGAGGAGGAGTTCATAGAACGTGCGATCAGTCAGTGGGCGGGGTGAAAGGCCACAAGATCCTCTCCCCACCAGCTCCCGCCACAGTACATGACATTGGTCTGTCTGGGAGCTAGGCCAGACCATGGGTGTGAAATGAAGGAGGAGACGGAGGTAGTGAGGCGGGGAGAGGGAGAGGGCGTTCATTAACTTATGTCATATAGTCACTGTAAATCGTGTCCCTGTCGTCCATAAGCCCCAGTGTGTCTGGGCCCCTTGGCTACAGGAGTGGAACTGTTCAGGTCGCTAATGGCTGCATGCTGGGACTCCACTGTTACCCTGTCAGGCAATCTCGCAGGAGTCTCCCCATCCATGGGGGTTCCTGCGCTCCAAGCAGGAGACCACTCCAGACTCCGCCGATGAAGACGTTTATATGTTTCCCCGCCATGCCACCTCTAACGCCTACGCACATATCACCGTCCCCGTAAAACACCCAATGGTTAAGCCCGCCCTGCATGGCGTCTCCTTTTCCCGTTCCTGAGCCACGCCCTCACCCTGCACCCGGAAAAACCTTAGCGGCAGGGTGAGGATGTATGCCCTGTCTTAGCACAGATAGAAGATTAGTGCTGCAATCTAAGGGTTAATCCCCCAGGATTCCACTCGAGTCTCCCAATCTGAAATGTGGCCCAGCGCGGAAGGGGGGAAAATAAAACGCTGCTTTGCATCTGCCGCATTTCCAAGGGGATTCCAAAGGGGTTCACTGGGAGCAAGAAACCGGACCTTATCAGTGGGACTGGGAAAGTGCAGGAGCTGCAGAGAAGAGCAGGGCAGTAAAGTAACGTTTAAACTGTCTGGTCTGAGGTCGCGGTATTGGATTTGTTGTGGGGCTGATCACATGGAATCATAGCCAAGCTGTCTGGGTTTTACTTTATCAGCAGTGTTCTGCCGCTACCGGCTGATTAGGCTAAAAGTGTGGGATGCTGGGGTCAGGGCAGGGGGCTGGTTTTTAGTGCGGACACATAGTTCAACTAGACAATGATTGGTTTGGTCACGCCTCAAAGGTCGGTTCACACGCTGCAGCTTATCGGTGCATATTGATATTGTGCATTACCCATTAGGTCCCAATGGCCTTATCTTAGATCTCTTTAGATACGCCATTATGTCTATCGTCACTAGATGAATTAGTGGATCGGTGGGGACAAACTGGGTTAATCAAAGATATAACAATACCACAGGAGAGCTGCAGATGCAAAAATGAAATCCAGTCTTTCATGTGTTCCTATGCCCTGTGATATTGCACATTTTGATTATCCTAATATACAGTGTCTTTATAGCATCCGTATACCACTTACTGCGACGTTTGGTATCTGACAGCGTGCGGGCCCTCCCCTCCCCCAACTAAGTGTGAACCAGTATCTGTCATGTTGATAGTAGTCGCTCTATATCTCTATCGTTCACCTCTATTTACATTGTCAGTGCTTTGTTGGACGGTCTATGTGCGCATTGGATTATTCTTTGTATGTGAGGGGAGTAATGGCGCATGAATTCTGTTTATGAATGTGGGAAGTGGGAGGCATCACCTAAAGAGTTGTGCCAAAGGCGCCCCCAAACAACTTAGTCTGGCCCTGAAGCGAAGTGTCTCTCTTTCCGGCTATCCCTGATTGAAGCCATGATTTCTGTATGCAAGGGACCAAGGCATCAGGCAGCTTAGGGAGAATTAAGACTAGAGCTCCCTCTCATCATGCAAAATAAGATTCATAGAGAATTATGGGTAATTTCCATGGAAACCTTTAAACGAATGTAATACCTATGAGGTTTTAAAGGGTAACCGTGCTCTTGCATACCTTTAAAGAAGTCTAGGATGATGTCTCTAGCTGTTGAAAAGTTATAGGTTTGTTATCGCACTTCCTACTCTGCACTGTGCGCGTCTCTGTGCCAGGCACGTGTTGTAAGTTGCGTCATAAGCTCAACCCCCAAATCAATATTTTGTGAAGATAGTTAGGCTGGAAAAACACAAGAATATTTTTCAGGCCAATTAACTGAATTGGCCCCAAAAAAATCTGAATTGCTTTAGAGGGCCCCCGCGACCGCTGTTCGTCACTAGTTCATCCAGATTTGACAATCAGACATGCTGGTAAGTCACAGTCGTTTGTGTGGTCCCCTATGAGCCACACGACATGGTAAACTGTTGCGATTCATCCTGTCCAACTACTCGCTAGCAGTGAATGGTTGGCCAGGATAAAGATCCAGCCTAAATATCAATATCTGTGCTTTCCTCTGCCTATGGACACCTCAGGGAGAAAATAATATTTTCAGGCTTGTGACTAACTTAAAGGAACACTAAACCCCCAAAATTAAGTATGTCCCATTCGTTTCTATTATTCACAGGGAGGTGAGAACGCTTATTCCCCCCTCCCTGTGAATAATAGAAACGAATGGGACATACTTATTTTGCGTGGGGTTTTCTTTAAGGGGAGTTTTCAGGCTTGTGACTAACTTAAAAAGTAATGAAGAAGTTTGAGACGGGCTTATGATATAGCTGATGATGCTCTGTCTCAGCAGCAGGATATAAGTGAGCATGCTCAAGCCAGGGGCTTGCAGGTGCTGGTGATGTCACAGCTCACTGTATAGCTGGAAGCACCATCCTTTTTATCCAGTGTAAGTTTACATAGATTTCAGATAGAATCATGATCCTGGAGACATTTTAAAGGGCAGTGGGAAACTATAGTTCACCTTTAAATAATTACCCAAGCGAAGTACAGAACCAGATTCTGGCTTTATCTAGCCATTATCAGTACTGCATAGGGAAGCAACGGTGTAGAGACATCACCTAGGGATCAGGTAGGTTAGGTAGAGATAAACCTACAGGTCCCTTTCTTATCATGTAACTACAAACCAAGAAACCCTGTAATTCTGCCAGATATGAAATGTAACCCCAGGTATGTCGCCCCCTGTAGTCAGCACATCAAACAGCAGCATGGAGAGGATGATACCTGCTTCTGGACCAGACTGTAGAGCAAAATTTCCTTCTCCATCCCAAACCCCTGAATACACCACAGTGCCAGGCTGCCAGGGACAGAATGCTGCCAGGGTGGGAACTGGATCCAGGTCCTGTGGATGATGGAAACAAAAGAATAAAAAGTTACCAAATGCACAGAAAGCGATTAGGATGAGGGACAGTTAATTACCATCTCCATAGGATCCTGGTTAGAACACGTTCCCTCCCTTACAGATTAATTACCATCTCC
>JAACNH010001770.1:577-57997 GCA_019447015.1 Hymenochirus boettgeri | reverse complement strand
ACCTACACTACTTTTCCACACTGAAAGCGATACACAGGCACTATGGTAAAGAAAAAGGACTAGTTTTTTTCACAAGTACTAGGGGAAGGGGAAAAGGCTGTGCATGATAGATGACTGTCTATCTCCTACCTACACTACTTTTCCACACTGAAAGTGATACACAGGCACTAGGGGAAAGGTCTGTGCGTGATGGATGACTGTCTTTCTCCTATCTACAATTCTATTCGACAATGAAAGCAATGCACATGCACTAGGCAAAGGGGAAAATTCAAGCTTGAGTTTAATTTTTTTTTTTAATGCAGGCTTCACTACTGTGGAAGTCTTTACTACAGTTACAGTGAGTCAGGCTAGTGAAGATTGCTGTAGGACACAAATGACAATCAGAGTTTACACAAACATACTGACAGAATCACAGTTACACAAACATACTGACAAACTTAACTAAGTTACACAGACACACTGACAGACTCACACAGATACACAAACACACTGGCAGACTCACACAGATACACAAACACACTGGCAGACTCACACAGACCAAAAGGAGGGAGAAACCCATCACGATTTTACAGATCCAGATTGAGAGACGTGACAGTGTGAGTGAGAAGTCCAGCAGCCTGACCCACAGGAAGCAGGAAGTTGTAAAGGCAGATCCAGCTCTGTAACTTTCTATGCAGGTTAACACCGCGCCACCTACTGGTTACTATGTGCAATTGCAGAATTTTGGATCTAAATTAGGACTTGACCAAGTATAAGTCGTGGTTAGGGTTTCAGGCTATAACTTTTAAAGCTGAAAATATGCGACTTATACTGAGTATATACGGTACTGGAATTTAATACATATACTGTAGTGTCTAGTGGTACGGGATACCTATAAGATTGAGAAGTATGAGTTTAACTACATAACTGTAGTTCTGGTTGGTACGGGGATACTATTAATATTGAGAATTAATGGTATTAATACATATACTATAGTTCTAGTTGGACGTGCGATACTAATAATATTGACAGAAGTACTGGTAATTAATAATCTACTGAGGTCTGGTGGGTACGGGATACTATAATACTTCGAGGATTCTGGTGTGAAAACATATACTGTAGAGTTCTGGTTGGTCATGTGGGATATATCCTAATATTGGGAACTTATGGTATTAATACATCTACTGTAGTTCGTGGTAGCGTTATAAAGTTTTGACTAAGGGGACTTATTTCTATACAACCTCCAATACTATTGTTACTATTAACGTTATACAGACATGATGGGTAGGGTATAAAGTTCGGCTAGATGCGACGCTTGTGTCTTATACAACATACAATATTATGTTACTATGTAAACTGTTAGACAGACATTGGGTAGGGGTATAAAGGTTGGACTAGATGGACGTATGTCTGTATAAACCGCCAATACTATGTTACTATGTTGTAACTGTTTATACAAGGACATTAGGGTAGGTATATAAAGGTTGGAATAGATGGACCTATGTATTTTATAAACCTCCAATACTATGTACTACGTATGTAAACTGTTAGAAATACATTATGGGTAGGGTATAAAGCTTTGGAATAGATGGAACATAGTCTTTATTCAACCTCCAATGCAATGCTTACTTAACGGTATTAGTAAACTGTTAGACAGGAAATTATGGGTAGGCTGCTAACGGTGGATTAGATGGATGGGTCTTTATACAACATCATACTATGTTCTAGGTAACTGTTATACAGGACATTAGGCGGGGTAGGGTTATAAGGTTGGTACTAGATGGACTATGCTTTATACAACTCCAAACTATGTACTAGGTAACTGTTATACAGACATTGGGTTATAGGGTATAAAGGTTGGACTAGATGGCGTGATATGTCTTTATACCTCAATACCGTGTTCATGTAACTGAACGACTTATGGGTAGGGTATAAAGGTCTGGACTAGCATGAGTACTGTCTTTATACAACCTCCAATACTATCGTACTATGTAACTGTTATACAGACATTGAGGGTAGGGATATGAAGGTTGGAACTAGATGGACGTATGTCTTTATACAACCTCCAAATACTATGTACCTATGTAACAAGGTTAGAACATGACATTATGGGTAGGGTAAAGCGTTGGGATATGGACACATGTCTTTATTACACCTCATACTAGTTTACTAATTGTAACTGTATAAGACATTAGGGTAGGGTTAACGGTGAGACTTAGATGACGTGTGTCTTTATACAACCCAATACTATGTTAACTATGGAACTGTTATACCAGACCATTATGGGTAGGGTAAAAGGTGGACTAGATGGAAGTATGTCTTTATACAACCTCCAATACTATGTTACTATGTAACTGTATACAGACATTATGGGTAGGGTATAAGGTTGGACTAGATGGAAGATGTTCTTTACAACCTCCAATACTATGTTACCAGTTAACTGTTAACAGACAATTATGGGTAGGGGTATAAAGGCTGGACTAGATGGACGTATGTCTTAACAACATCCATACTATGTTACTATGTAATTGTTAGCAGACATTATGGGTTAGGGTATACAGGTCGGACTAGATGGACGTATGTCTTTATACAACCTCCAATACTATGTTAGTATGTAACTGTAGTTAAGACTTATGAGTAGGGTTATAAAGGTGGACTAGGTGACGTATGTCTTTATACAAACCTCCAATACTATGTTACTATGTAACTGTTATACAGACAATTATGGGGTAGGGTATTAAGGTTGGTACTAGATGGAGTATGTCTTTATACAACCTCCAATACTATGTGTACATGTAACTGTTATACAGACATTATGGGGAGGGTATAAAGAGGTGGACTAGATGGATGTATGGTCTTTATACACCTTCAATACTATGTTACTATGTAACTGTTATACAGCATTATGGGGTAGGGTATAAGGTTGGATAGATGGACGTATGTCTTTATACAACCTCCAATACTATGTTACTGTGTAACTGTTATACAGACATTATGGGTAGGGTATAAAGGTGTGACTAGATCGGACGTATGTCTTATACAAGCCTCCAAACATGTACTATGAATGTTATACAGACATTATGGGTAGGTATAAAGGTTGGACTAGATGGACGTATGTCTTTATACAAACCTCACAAACTATGTTACTATGTAAATGTTATACAGACATTATGGGTAGGGTTATAAGGTTGGCTAGATGGAACGTTATGTCTTTATATAAACCTCAATACTATGTACTGTGTTAACTGTTATACCAGCTTATGGGTGAGGTATGAAAGGTTGGACTAGATGGACGTATGTCTTTATAACAAACTCCAATTACTATGTTACCTATGTAACTGTATACAGACAGTATGGGTAGGGTATAAAGGTGGACCTAGATGGCGTATGTCTTTATACAACTCCCACAATGTTAATGTAATGTTATAAGACATATGGGTAGGGTATAAGGGGACTTAGATGGACGTATGTCTTTATACAACCTCCAAACTATGTACTAGTAACTGTTATACAGACATTATGGGTAGGAGATAAAGGGGACTAGATGGACTGGCTGTAATTTTTAACCTCCAATACTATGTTACTATGTAACTGTTATAACCAGACATTATGGTTAGGGTTATAAAGTTGGACTAGATGGACTTATGTCTTTATACCATCAATAACTGTTACTGTATGTAAATGTTAGACAGACATTATGGGTAGGGTATAAAGGTTGGAAATAGAGGACATATGTCATTTATACTAACCTCCAATACATGTTACTAGTATTACTGTTAACAGACATTATGGGTAGGGTATAAAGGTTGGACTAGATGGACGTATGTCTTTATACAACCTCCAAAATAGTACTATGTAACGTGTATACAGACATATGGGTAGGGTATAAAGGTTGGACTAGATGGACTATGTCTTTATACAACCTCCAATACTATGTTACTATAACTGTTATACAGACATTATGGGTAGGGTATAAAGGTTGGACTAGATGGACTATGTCTTTATACACCTCCAATACTAGTTACGTGTAAACTGTTAACAGACATTAGGTTAGGGTATAAAGGTTGGACTAGATGGACGTATGTCTTTATACAACCTCCAATACTATGTTACATGTAACTGTTATACAGAATTATGGGTAGGGTATAAAGTGGTGGACTAGATGGACGGATGTCTTTATACAACCTCCAATACTAGTTACTATGTAACTGTTATACAGACATTATGGGTAGGGTTAAAAGGTTGGACTAGATGGACGTATGTCTTTATACAACCTCAATATATGTTACTATGTAACTGTTATACAGGACATATGGGTAGGGTATAAAGGTTGACTAGAGGAGTATGTCTTTATACAACCTCCAATACTATGTTACTATGTAACGTTATACAGACATTATGGGTAGGGTATAAAGGTTGGACTAGAGGACGTATGTCTTTATACAACCTCCAATACTATGTTACTATGTAACTGTTATACAGACATTATGGGTAGGGTATAAAGGTTGGACTGAGGACGTATGTCTTTATACAACCTCCAAATATATGTTACTATGTAACTGTTATACAGACATTAGGGTAGGGTATAAAGGTTGGGATAGATGGACCTAGTGTCTTTATACACCTCCAATACTAGATGTCTACGTATGTAACTGTTATACAGACATTATGGGTAGGGTATAAAAGGTTGGATTAGATGATGTATGTCTTTATACAACCTCCAATACTATGTTACATGGTAACTGTTATACAGACATTATGGGTAGGGTATAAAGTTGGACAGATGGACGTATGTCTTTATACAACCTCCAATACTATGTTTACTATGTAAACTGTTATACAGACATTATGGGTTAGGGTATAAAGGTTGGACTAGAATGGACGTATGTTTATACAACCCAATACTATGTTACTATGTAACTGTTATACAGACATTATGGGTAGGGTATAAAGGTTGGACTAGATGGACGTATGTCTTTATACAACCTCAATTACTATGTTACATGTAACGTGTTATACAGACATTATGGGAGGGTATAAAGGTGGATAGAAGGACGTATTTCTTATACAACTCCAATACTATGTATATGTAACTGTTATACAGGACATTATGGGAGGGTATAAAGGTTGGACTAGGATGGACGTATGTCTTTATACAACTCCATACGATGTTACTCATGTAACTGAGACAGATATTATGGGCCGTAGGGTATAAAGGTTGGACTAGATGGACGTAGGTCTTTAGACCAACCTCCAACTACCTGTGGACTATGTAACTGTGAGACAGACATTATGGAGTGGCAGGATAAAGTTGGACTGATGGGACGGTATGTCTTAGGACAACCTCCAATACTAGTACGATGAACTGTTACAGGACATTATGGGTAGGGTATAAAGGTGGACTAGAGTAGACGTATGTCTTTATACAACACTCCAATATAATGTTACTATGTGAAGTTATACAGGACTATGGGTAGGGTATAAAGGTTGGACTAGATGGACGTAGGCTTTTTATACACCTCAAATCTGTGTTACTATGTAACTGATTAAGACCTTTGGGTAGGGAGATAAGGTTGAGACTAGATGGAGATAAACGTATCAGATAATATCCTATATATACATATATACTTTATTATATACCTACGGTATCATATAATATCTCTATATAGTACATATATGATTTATTATATACCTACTGTACTTATTATATCCATATATATTAAGATTATATTTATTATATACCTCGTATCTTATAATATCCTATATAACATATATATTATATAACCTATGTAGCTTATAATATCCTATATTACATATATTGATTATATACCTACTGTATCATTATATATCCTATATATTACATATACTACTTATATATATACTATATACTTTATATAGTACCTACTGATCATTATAATACCTATAATTACATATATATTTATTATATACCTACTGTATCATTATAAATCCTAATATTACATATATATTTATTATATCCTACTTATTCATTATAATATCCTATATATGAAATATAGTATTATTATAACTACTGTATCATTATAATATCATATATTACTATATATTTATTATATACCTACTGTATCATTATATATCCTATAGAGAACATAGATATTTATATATACCTACTGGATCATTATTAATATCCATATATTACATATATATTTATTATTATACATACTGTATCATTATAATATCCTATATATACATAATTATTGATATACCTACTGTATCATTATATATCCTTATATTACATATATATTTATTATATACCTACTGTATCATTATAATTATCAATATTACCATATATCTTTTTATATACTACTGTATCATTATAAATTACTATATTACATATATATTTATTATATACCTTACGTATCATATAAATATCCTAGATATATACATATATATTTTAGTATAACCTACTGTATCATAAACACTATCTGATTAATATATATTTAGAAGTATACTTAGTATTATCTAGGAATATATCCTATAGAAACATTTTATATATATTAGTTATATATACTACTGTATCATTATAACATCCTATATATAACATATATATTTAGATATACCTACTGTATAAATTATTATCCTATAATTTACATATATAGTTGATGATATATACCTACTGTGATATATAATATCTATATATTAACATATATATTTATTATATTACCTACTGTAGCATGATAATATGCCTATATATAACACGATATTATTTAGTTATATACCTACTGTGACATTATATATCGATATATTACATATGATTTATTAATACTATGGATCATTATAATACCCTATAGATTAATATATGATTTTAATTACCTACACTGTAGCCATTATAAGCCTATACTATTACATATATGTAGTATATACCTACGGTATCATATAATACCTATATATCCTAAATATCTATTGATGATATACCTACTGTACATTATAAATCCTAGATATAAATATATATTATTTATTAACGTACTGGATCATTATATATCAATATTACATCATATATTTAGATTACACTACTGGATGCATTATTAATACCCATATATAGACATATATATATTTAGTATCTACCCTTACGTATTATTATTAATTACCCTATACTATTACATATAATTTATATACCGACTGTATCATAGAGCTAGCAATCCGTGTACCAGTCTACACTGGGTAATATATATATAACCAATAGCACTGTACTTAATGATCCATACTGTATGTGATATGTCCAAGAGCTAGCAATCCGGGTACCGGTCTATACTGGGTAATATATATATAACAAATAGCACTGTACTTAATGATCCATACTGTATGTGATATGTCCAAGAGCTAGCAATCCGTGTACTGGTCTACACTGGATAATATATATATAACCAATAGCACTGTACTTAATGATCCATACTGTATGTGATATGTCCAAGAGCTAGCAATCCGCACAGGCACTAGGGGAAAGGTCTGTGCGTGATGGATGACTGTCTTTCTCCTATCTACAATTCTATTCGACAATGAAAGCAATGCACATGCACTAGGCAAAGGGGAAAATGCAAGCTTGAGTTTATTTTTTTTTTTTAATGCAGGCTTCACTACTGTGGAAGTCTTTACTACAGTTACAGTGAGTCAGGCTAGTGAAGATTGCTGTAGGACACAAATGACAATCAGAGTTTACACAAACATACTGACAGAATCACAGTTACACAAACATACTGACAGACTCACAGTTACACAAACATACTGACAGACTCACAGTTACACAAACATACTGACAGAATCACAGTTACACAAACACACTGATAGAATCACACAGTTACACAAACATACTGACAGACTCACAGTTACACAAACATACTGACAGAATCACAGTTACACAAACATACTGACAGACTCACAGTTACACAAACATACTGACAGAATCACAGTTACACAAACACACTGATAGAATCACAGTTACACAAACATACTGACAGAATCACAGTTACACAAACATACTGACAAACTTAACTAAGTTACACAAACACACTGACAGACTCACACAGATACACAAACACACTGGCAGACTCACACAGATACACAAACACACTGACAGACTCACACAGTTACACAAACACACTGACAGACTCACACAGATACACAAACACACTGACACTCACACAGATACACAAACACACTGACAGATATATTTATTTCATTAATCAGTGCCTAGCGAGGTGTAAGTTGTGTGTCAGTAACACTAAGTTCAGTAGCTGAGCTGTGCTAATATCCCCCTCTCCATGTACCAGCAAACTCTTATCTGATGCAGCAAAACAATGCGCACGTGAAGGGAGGGAAAGGCTGTTAGTCATGTGGTCAAAAGGGGCGGGGTTATAACATGTTTATACTGCAGGGGGAAAAGGGGGCGGGGTTATAACATCCTAATACTGCAGATGGGAAAAAAACCAGTGTAGATTGGAGGCCACACCCCCAAAATAGAGCAGACATTAACCAGCTGATTGCAGAGGCTACAAGCAGAAATTGTTCCCAAGAAAGGTATCTGGGGGCTGGGGCACAGGGGAGTTTATTATACAGAAGTTTTCTAATTACGTCATTTCTGAGAGAACTTCCTTTAAACAATATAAGAATTATTAATATTAAGTTCTATTTAGTGAATGTGAAATCATCTCTGTGTTTCATGTCTCTAGCTTGTAAACTGGAGGTATAAGTTATTAATTCTATATCATATCAGTATCTTGTTCAACACACACTGTACACTTATTATTTAGGGAATTCTATATACAATATACTTGATATGCAACAACTGGCTGAAGCCAGATTAGACTAATTTGCATAATGACATCTCAGATGATGGTGACATCACAATGGCATCACAAAGAGAGTTAATCATTTCAGTACAAAATAAAAATAATAATTTGTGTTGGTGAAATGAGAGGTAAAAGGAAGCATAGAGATATCTCGCACATAAATAAGGAAAAAATAATTCTGGATTTAAAAAAATCCTATTTTCTTTATAGTCATGAATAAAACGTATACAGCTAACACTAGTTTATTTTTTTATTATGATTTATTGTTGTTTTTTTTATAGAACAGTATTTTCCATTTCCAGGGTATTGAGATTAAACAATATTAGAATTGTTAATAAGTTATATTTAGTGGATGTAAAATAATCCTTCTCTGTTTCTTCTGTTTTTCAGAAAATCTGAATGAACGCAATGGCTTTTAGGAAATTATTTTCTTGTTGTTTTGGCAAAAAAGTAAGAATTTATTTTTGTTTCTATTTTTTACCTACAATTTAATTAACCAGGTCGGTGCGATATTTACAGTAACTAACAATCCCTTTTATTACCTTTACAGTCAAACAAACCGTTTCCCGATCTTTATGAGGTGAGTATGTTATGTATGGATCACGTCATTTCTATAGCAACACAATATTACAATGTAGACAATTCAGTAAAAGGGAAACATAAGATACAATAAAAAACACAATATTATTACCTTTCTGTATTTAGTCCCCGGACGGCGTTGTGACCCTTGTTAAACACATCAACTGGGCAACTGATGGTAAAGTGTTTAAGGTAGGTTCATTGTTTTTCTAATACTAAAGCCTCGTACACACGTGTGATCGTGGGTCCCGACCTGCGACGTATGATGTGTCCGAACGTTCGTTCCGACCGATAATCGGCCCATGTATGTTCCCTTTATCAGCTGAAACGGCCAGTCTTTCGGCCGATTAAGTGCCCATACACGGGCCGATTATAGGCCGAAACGAACGTTCGGACACATCGTGTGTCATGGGTCGGGACCCGCGATCGCACGTGTGTACGAACCTTAATATTTTTACTTTAATGCCGTCTGATGTACTTCCCCTTTAATGCTGAATCAACTTTAAAACCTCCAGTTAAAGTCTCTTTATGTTTCATTTCCAGGGTCACCATAAGGAGAAAGGGGACGTGGCGGTGAAAGTGATGGATCTAAACGGGGTAAAATATCTTCATAGAGAATTAGAGACTGATAAATAAACAGTGTGATATTAAAATGATTTGGGATTGTGGGGGACTAGACCTAGTAATGGGGTATAAGACTGTGTATAAAGCTAAAGGTAGAAGAAATAGAAGGTTGCCTTGTATAGAGTATTATATGAGTAACAGTACTGCAGTATGAAGTCACTTTCCTATCCCTTGTCTCTCTGTGTGGTTCTGTATGGGTTAAAATGTGTTTATTTCCCTCTATCAGAATGAAGAATCCGCTCGGACAGAAGTGGCGATGTTGGAGAAGTTCTCCAAGCACAGTAACATCGCTACCTACAGGGGGGCATATTTCAAGGCTCCATTTAGAGACGACGAATTCCCCCAACTCTGGGTAAGAAGCTTCTGTGCCATGTTCTTACAAGCCAAGTGATTTTTAGTTTGGCAATAGCCGAGGGTTGACGCACCTTGTCTGGCCATTAAACAATAACATGGTGTTATTAAAATACCTTCTCATGTGCTCCACTTGGTATGTCCCAATTAAACGCCATTCCTTTAACCCTTTCTGTTTCAGATCACCATGGAATATGGCATACCCATGGAAACTCTGTTTAGGTATAAAGCACCAATGGAAATAATAGAAATCTGGATCGCTTACATATGCAGAGAAGTGTTAAAGGTAAAACCAGTAAACGCCTTTGTTTGGAACATGTATAGAAAATAGTTTAATTTGCTATTTACCAATAGAAGGAAATCTCTCCATATTGACTCTATTGTCTGATCTCTACAGGGATTGAAACACCTCCACCAGCACAGAGTGGCCCACCGCGATGTGAAATTCACCAATATCGTGCTTACGGAGGACACCAAGGTGAAATTACGTGAGTAATCCACTAGAGCCCAGAACGGGTCCTATTTCTGTTAGTCTTTTATCTATCAATGTAAAGAGAAATGTACTAACGGTGAGTCTGGGTAATATGTCATTTCAGTTAACTTTGGAACGTCTACAAAACTGAACCCTAAAACCGGCAAGTGTTTTGGATTACATGGAGCTCTGCCCTACTCGGCTCCAGAGGTTATTAAAAGTGGTGATTGCCCTACAGTAGGATATGGCTGCAAGGTAAGACCCTTCTGTGGTTACTATATGGCAATTAAACTGAATGGAAACTGTCTAACCTAATTCTATACTGTGTTGGGGAAATTGTAGACGTTAGCTATTATTATTTATTTATTTTAAATTATTTGGTGGTCTACAGGGTCCTTGGAAATCTAACTAAATGTAATGAATTTAAAGTAGTAGTAGTAATTCTAATAAATATTACATGGTAAAGTATTGTCATTTATCCACAGTGCGATGTGTGGTCACTGGGAATAACGGCCTTCAGACTAGCCGAAGGAAAGACCCGTAAGTATAATGGATTTATTTCCTATACACGGTTTGTAACAAGGTACAAGTGGTGAATTGTCCGGCACTGATCTTTCTATTTTTACTTTCAGCATTTGCCCATCTTTGTAGTCTAGACATTCCACATCACATTGTCAATGATCCACCACCCAAACTGCCGTGTAGCCAATGGTAAGTCTCTCCTATTGTCTCTTCCCTGCTATTTCATTCTTTATGGTATTGGTAATCATCTATCACATTGTTGGTCTGTATGAAATATGCACATTCCCTTTAAGGTTATTTTTAATGATCATTCTGCTTTTTATTTGTCAGGTCGGACAATTTCCACTCATTTGTGGAACAATGTCTAACATACAATGTAAAAGACCGACCAAGCGCTAAGAAGCTACTGAAACATCCGTTTCTACAGAATCTGCATAAAGGATACATCCGACAGGAATTCAAAGATTATTTTAAATTAATGGATGAGCTACAAGCAAAGCAAAGTAAGGAAACCCATCGCCTTACCAATACCCCAGCACATGTAAAGTTAGTTGTACCTGTAAATGAAATTCTGGTGCAGAATGTAAATTAAACTATAGTGGGATACTAAGCTGTAGAACAACTATTAACACTTTGGGGGTCAGAGCTGGCGTGACCTATAGAGGGAGGGAATTCCATATAATGCCGGTAGCTACATAAACATTGCTTATAAACGTACACGTTATGTTATTAAATGTAATACAAGATAATATATGGACATGTTTTAATCATTTACATATCTGTGTATAAATATAGATTTTGTTGCTGCAATCCCAAAAGACATTGCAGAACACATGAGAGATATTAACATGTGTAAAAAGTTAAGGGAAGAGAAAGAAAAAGGGGAAAAAGAAGAGAAAAAGGAGAAAAATATGGAAATAAAAGAAAAAGTTGATAAGGAAGAAAAAGAAAAGAAGGAAGAATTAAAAGATAAGAAAGAAGAAGAAAAAGTTGATAAGGAAGAAAAAGAAAAGAAGGAAGAAGTAAAAGATAAGAAAGAAGTAGAGAAAGTTGATAAGGAAGAATTAAATAAGGAAGTAAAGGAAAATTAAAAAGATGATAAGAAAGAAGAAAATGAACAGAATGAAATCAATAAGAAAGACGAGGAAGAAGAGGAAACAGGAAATAAAGATTTGCTAGAGACGTGTGTAGATGTTTAGAGACGTGTGTAGATGTTTAGAGACTTGTAGAGATGTTTCAGCCACGCTCCAGGCTGGCGTGATGGTCATAGTTCCACAACACAGTGTTATCCACCATCTAACTGTACAATTACAACACAGTGTTATCCACCAGCTAACGGTACAATTACAGGGGGTCGAAAATAAGGATAAGGGGTGGTGTAAAGCAGCTGGTGTAACACAAACATACATACACACCTATTATATGTATAGATTATATGGGCAACCAAAATCATTAAATACACAGTTGTCATTAAAAAATAAATGGAAAATATGGAAATATATATATAGATATACATAGAAATACATCGCACTCCAATTGGATTGGAGAACTGGTGCTGAAATGCAGTATTGCAGGAAAGAAGATTTTTTTTTAAACTGACGCCTTTTAAGTGTTCTGCGGGTGTGCGCTCTGAGCAAATACTTCAGTTTGCTTCATGGTAGGGGCACCCCTGTGGGTTATAAAAGGAAGTAGGTCAATGTGGTGTATTATACTGATGATGGCCCTATCAGGGTTGAAATGCGTCAATCATTAACACAATGTGAATAAAAGTTATATGCTGAACTTATATATATATATATATATATATATATATATATATATATATATATATATATATATATATATGAACTTGTATATATATACAAGAGGCCAATTTGGCTACATAGCTATGTTCGAAAGCATCACATATAGATCCTATTGTTAAGAATTGCCATTCACTGATACAGGCATATTATGATGATCATGATTTTTGTATGGAGAGGTACGCAGCAGGGGGCTATAGATTTTGTGGTCGGTTTAAACAGATTGGACTCCCCTATAAAATTAACTATGTCGATGGGTACCAGTGAAATCGAGTTCCTAGATCTAAAGATCTTTAAGACTGAGATGGGTATTGGCACTACTTTATATAGGAAACCGATTGACAAAAATTCTGTCTTGTATGGCACCAGTTGTCACCCTGAGAGATCGAAATATGGTATTGCTTACAGCCAGTTCTTGAGAATTTTACGCAATATTTCTGTTAGTCTTTTATCTATCAATGTAAAGAGAAATGTACTAACGGTGAGTCTGGGTAATATGTCATTTCAGTTAACTTTGGAACGTCTACAAAACTGAACCCTAAAACCGGCAAGTGTTTTGGATTACATGGAGCTCTGCCCTACTCGGCTCCAGAGGTTATTAAAAGTGGTGATTGCCCTACAGTAGGATATGGCTGCAAGGTAAGACCCTTCTGTGGTTACTATATGGCAATTAAACTGAATGGAAACTGTCTAACCTAATTCTATACTGTGTTGGGGAAATTGTAGACGTTAGCTATTATTATTTATTTATTTTAAATTATTTGGTGGTCTACAGGGTCCTTGGAAATCTAACTAAATGTAATGAATTTAAAGTAGTAGTAGTAATTCTAATAAATATTACATGGTAAAGTATTGTCATTTATCCACAGTGCGATGTGTGGTCACTGGGAATAACGGCCTTCAGACTAGCCGAAGGAAAGACCCGTAAGTATAATGGATTTATTTCCTATACATGGTTTGTAACAAGGTACAAGTGGTGAATTGTCCGGCACTGATCTTTCTATTTTTACTTTCAGCATTTGCCCATCTTTGTAGTCTAGACATTCCACATCACATTGTCAATGATCCACCACCCAAACTGCCGTGTAGCCAATGGTAAGTCTCTCCTATTGTCTCTTCCCTGCTATTTCATTCTTTACGGTATTGGTAATCATCTATCACACTGTTGGTCAGTATGAAATATGCACATTCCCTTTAAGGTTATTTTTAATGATCATTCTGCTTTTTATTTGTCAGGTCGGACAATTTCCACTCATTTGTGGAACAATGTCTAACGTACAATGCAAAAAACCGACCAAGCGCTAAGAAGCTACTGAAACATCCGTTTCTACAGAATCTGCATAAAGGATACATCCGACAGGAATTCAAAGATTATTTTAAATTAATGGATGAGCTACAAGCAAAGCAAAGTAAGGAAACCCATCGCCTTACCAATACCCCAGCACATGTAAAGTTAGTTGTACCTGTAAATGAAATTCTGGTGCAGAATGTGAATTAAACTATAGTGGGATACTAAGCTGTAGAACAACTATTAACACTTTGGGGTTCAGAGCTGGCGTGACCTATAGATGGAGGGAGTTCCATATAATGCCGGTAGCTACATAAACATTGCTTATAAACGTACACGTTATGTTATTAAATGTAATACAAGATAATATATGAACATGTTTTAATCATTTACATATCTGTCTTAATATAGATTTTGTTGCTGCAATCCCAAAAGACATTGCAGAACACATGAGAGATATTAACATGTGTAAAAAATTAAGGGAAGAGAAAGAAAAAGAGGAAAAAGAAGAGAAAAAAAATATGGAAATAAAAGAAAAAGTTGATAAGGAAGAAAAAGAAAAGAAGGAAGAAGTAAAAGATAAGAAAGAAGAAGAGAAAGTTGATAAGGAAGAATTAAATAAGGAAGTAAAGGAAAATTAAAAAGATGATAAGAAAGAAGAAAATGAACAGAATGAAATCAATAAGAAAGACGAGGAAGAAGAGGAAACAGGAAATAAAGATTTGCCCATGATAAAATGTTTCCCTGCCCCATTGAACTGCCTTTCCCTCTGTAAGGTTTTCATGGTTTATATATTTTTGTTCTTCTTTATGATAATTCTGTTCGTTCCCCTTGTCACATGACTGTGTTTTATTCAATAAAATGTAACGAAAATGTAATAATATTTTTTTATTTTTCCTGTAATGAGATGTTACAAAATTTGCCTTTGCAGCACCAAGGGTCATATTTCTACAGCGCGGTATCGCAATTTAGCGCTACCACGCGTTATCATTAATGTACAACAGCGGGCGTAGATGTGTGTCCGCGCTTGTACATTTACACTGAACGTTTGTTAATGAACGAACGTTCGGTGGTAGAATACCGTTCGGTAGTAAACTACTGTAATGATATTCTATGGGGATGGTAAATCTAGGATTGCGCTATCTTTAATTTACTATAACAATTGTAAAATAACTATTGTAAAATAACTTGCTAATAGCTGGCGTTAAAAGTGCCAGAATAGAAAATGGGCAGATAGCGATGCTCCGAGAGCCACTGTCCGTATATAACATCGCCGGGCTGTTTACACCGGGTTACTGTTAGTAATTATTACTAAGTAGTGTCAGGCAGTGTGTGTGTTAAATGCAATGCTTTCCTGAATAAGGAACATAGAGCCAAATGCATCATTCGTCTTCTGTATAGGACCCTTGTAAGGGTTTACCTTGATAATGTTTTGCAGTTGTGGCACCTGTCCATATAAAACATATTATAGCCACCCTCCCACAAACAATAGGCACCACCCTAGCAGCCACTGTAAATGACACAGATAGGGTTAGTGTGTTGATTTATTCTTTTAAAGGACATTAATACTTTCCTCTTCCCCGCTCCTCCTTATTTCAATGCTTTGTACCTAATCTGCTGGGTCCTCACCCCTGAGCGCTACAAAAAAATGATTGACAATTACAGACAGTTAGTGAAAAAAGTAAAGATAAAACTGGTTGCATTAGTGAATTAGCATCCTGTATTAGTTGCACAACACCAAATATTTTTATTGTACTTGTACACCCTCTGTAACGTGTGAGACATTATGTGACACCATTACTAACAGTATTAAGGTATGGGCAGAGACGTTTATATGTGTATGTGGGGAGTATTTATGTAGGTATGTGCAGTAATATTGCTGGAGATATATACTTGGCTTGTATTCATATTATATGTATTACAGAAAACTGGACACAGCATTCTATCACGATTGCTTAGTATGACTTAAACTCACGCAGCCTCCACAACCTCTTCACCAGCGGCGGTGCATCTGTCTAAACATAAGTATTTACCCGCAGCTAATAACTGGCTTTATATATTTTAGTCTTGGGAAATTAAACCAGATCTGCAAAGCCAGGGCCTCCATCAGACTTTTCTGGGCCCCATGTTGGGTAAAATTCAGGGGCCCCCATAACACACACTAACTCGAACACAAATTAAACACACACACTTAAGCACACACATATACAATTATATTATATTATGTATTTGGAACCCAGACACTGGTAAAATCATTGGCACAGACTCTGATAAATTGTTGGCACCCACACACTGATAAAATTATTAACTGGTTGGAACCCAGACACTGGTAATATCATTGGCACAGACTGATAACTGGTTGGAACCCAGACACTGGTAAAATCATTGGCACAGACTGATAATTGGTTGGAACCCAGACACTGGTGAAATCATTGGCACAGACTGATAACTGGTTGGAACCCAGACACTGGTAAAATCATTGGCACAGACTGATAATTGGTTGGAACCCAGACACTGGTGAAATCATTGGCACAGACTGATAACTGGTTGGAACCCAGACACTGGTAAAATCATTGGCACAGACTGATAACTGGTTGGAACCCAGACACTAGTAAAATCATTGACACAGACTGATAACTGGTTGGAACCCAGACACTGGTAAAATCATTGGCACAGACTGATAACTGGTTGGAACCCAGACACTGGTGAAATCATTGGCACAGACTGATAACTGGTTGGAACCCAGACACTGGTAAAATCATTGGCACAGACTGATAACTGGTTGGAACCCAGACACTGGTGAAATCATTGGCACAGACTGATAACTGGTTGAAACCCAGACACTAGTAAAATCATTGGCACAGACTAATTGGTTGCCACACAGATGCTGGCTCTACTCGCTATAGTGATACGTTTTAAAGATTCCCCAGATTTAGTGAACATATGTAATCCCAACAGGGACGAGGCATAGAGAGTCCAATGGTGAACAACAAATGAATAATCTCTGATAAATAAATAATCTCTGGAAAAAGTCAAAGAAAACATGATAAGGCCACTTGCTCATTGATACCCATTGGGGACTGGGTTCCAAGTCTACGTCTATCGAACTTCTCTCTGTAAGAGGGCCTGTTTGCGATCTCTACCTTCCTTCGGAGGTTCCCAGTCAATGGCCATCCATTTGAACGTGGCTGGTGGGTGGCCCTTTTCCCTGAAGTGCCTCGCCACTGATTGTTCTCCAAATTTATCATATACTTTTGAAGTGGTATCCCCTTTTAATGGTGCTATTACATCGCTCATTCTGATGGCCTGCCTGTGATTGGCCATGCGATCACGTAGGGAAGTTGTGGTTTTACCCACGTAATACTGTCCACAGGGACATGTTATAAAATAGATAACGTAGCTACTCAGGCAGTTTAATCTATATTTAAGTTTAATTCTGCAACCGCTATGGGGATGTGGAAAGTCATCCTTGATTTTCTACATGCCAGGCATCCTTGGCACTTGTAAAATCCCAGTTTGGTATTAGGTAACCAAGAGGGAATCGTACCCTTAGGTAATACCTTAAAGTCAGTTTTAACTAGGATGTCCTTGAGGTTTTTACCTCGTTTATATGCAAAGAGGGGACTGGAGTGAGTAAAAGGTAATTTAGTATCACTTTTAAGTACCTCCCATCGATTTTTAATGCTGTTTCTCAAGCTGTTACTGTGGGTGAATATGAGCTAATGAAAGGAATGGAACAACCCTCATTTCTATTAGCGTTTTGTTCTATCACTACCCGTGGCCCAGTAGTCCCAACTGCTCTTGTCAATTCTTTCTGTACTAATTCCCTTTTATAGCCCCTGTCAACAAATTTCTGTGTAAGTTCTAGGAGCTGGAGCTCTGCCCTATCAGTGATGGTATTATTTCTAATTACCCTCAGCCCCTGTGAGTAGATAATTCCCCGTTTTTGTGTTTCTGGAAAGAAGCTTGAGGCATGCATTAGGGTATTACGATCTGTAGGTTTGGTGAATAGGGTTGAACATATTTTGTTGTCCTCCTTGAAAATTCTGAGATCCAGATAATCCATGGTATCAGTGTGTATCGTGGCTGTAAGTTGTACAGGGGTACCAAGTTTATTGAGGAACTCAACAAATTCCTTAGCCTCGTCAACAGTGCCGCCCCATAGAAAAAACAAATCGTCAATGTACCTTTTGTACATGATGATGTTTGTACCCCCCTTGGGGATGATGTATTTAGTTTCAAATTCCTCCATGTACAAATTTGCAACTGCCGGACCTATATTAGACCCCATGGCTGTACCAGCCGTTTGAAGAAAAAATCTACTTGCAAAATGAAGTAGTTTTTTTCAAGTGTGAATTGGAGTAAATCCATGAGGAATTCTGTGGGTGGACTCTTATGCCCTGATCTGGACAGTGCCCTTCTGCAAATGTCTACCCCCCCCAATTGCGGGATGATGGTATACAAATTTTTTACATCACAGGACATGAATATGATTTCAGCCGTAGGACCTTCAAATTTGTCCAAATGTTGGCTGTCCTGTATAGAAGATGCCATCCCTTTTACGAGAGGCTGTAGGAATGAGTCCGCAAAAACCGTGATATTTTTAATAATTGAGCCAATTGAGCCACATGCTGCAACAATCGGACGACCCGGGGGTTCAGTGGTGGACTTATGTATCTTTGGAACAGTGTAAATCACTGGGGCCTTAGGATGATCATTGATCAAAAACCCATAGACCTCCTTGGTGATCCACCCGTTGTGTAGAGCCATCATTATCTTATTATGTGGACCACTTTTAAAGGGATATAAACTATTACATTTCTAAATCGGTACCTTTAGGGAACAAGTGTAAAAAAATTAGGTCCACTCCTGCGTGGCTTAATTCTCAGGTAAAAAGGGAAATGGAAAAAAAAATAATTTTGAAAACAGAGGGAACAGAACAGGCTTACAGGGAGTACAAAAGCTGTAATAAAGAGTGTAAGAAAGCAATTAAACTAGCTAAAATAGAAAATGAAATACGGATAGCAGAACAAAGCAAGTCCAACCCCAAAATGTTTTTTAAGTAAATAAATGGTAAAAAGATTAGGACTGAGAATGTGGGGCCATTAAATAATGGGGCTGAGGTGGTTGTAGAGGATGCCGAAAAGGCTAATCTGCTAAACCGTTTTTTTACATCGGTTTTTACTGTTTAGAATCCTAGTCCTTACAGCAGGGATTGCAATAATATGCAGGGAAGAAATGAAGAGTATTCACATTGGCTAACAGAGGATATGGTACGGAAACAATTAGACAAACTTAATATCAAAAAAGCCCCAGGACCAGATGGATTGCATCCTCGGATTTTAAAAGAGCTTAGTTCAGTTCTATCTAGACCACTGTTTCTCATCTTTTCAGATTCGCTTTGGTCTGGGGATGTGCCGCTGGATTGGAAAAAAGCCAATGTAATACCAATATTCAATAAAGGTAGTCGTTCCCAGCCTGGTAACTATAGACCTGTAAGCCTAACATCAGTGGTAGGGAAACTTTGTTACGGGATCATATCCTTGACTTTGTCTCCAGAGATCATCTTATTAGTAGTAGTCAGCATGGATTTATGAGAAATAGATCATGCCAGACAAATTTAAGAAGTTAGAAGTTAGATTCAGGCACAGCAGTGGATGTGGCATATTTGGATTTTGCGAAAGCTTTTGATACTGTGACACACAGGTGACTAATGTATAAACTGAGGACTGTTGGCTTTGAAGAAAACATTTGTACATGGATAGAGAACTAGTTATTGGATCGCAAACAGAGAGTGGTGGTAAATGGAGCTACATCTATGTGGGCTAAAGTTCTAAGCGGAGTGCCTCAGGGTTCTGTACTGGGGCCGCTTCTGTTTAATCTGTTTATAAATGACTTAGAAGGGGGCATCGAGAGCAAGGTCTCTGTGTTTGCTGATGACACTAAACTATGCAGAGCTTTGGAAACTTCCAATGATGTGCAAGTGCTGCAAGCAGACCTAGATAGATTATTAAAATGGGCAGCAGAATGGCAGATGAGATTCAATGTTGGTAAATGTGAGGTGATGCATTTGGGATTTAATAATCCCTGTGCCACCTACACCATAAATAACTATGTGTTAAGTTCATCTGTAATGGAAAAAGATTTGGGGGTTCTGGTAGATAACAGACTTAGCTGTAGCAAACAATGCCAGGTAGCAACGGCTAGAGCTAGCAAGATAATGTCTTGTATAAAGAGAGTAATAGATTCAAGAGAGAAAAATATTATTCTCCCTCTTTACAAGGCACTGGTAAGGCCTCATTTGGAATATGCGGTGCAGTTTTGGAATCCCATATACAAACGGGACATCTTGGAAATTGAGGCAGTTCAGAGAAGGGCAACTAAATTAATAAGGGGAATGGAGGGGCTTGAATATGCAGGCAGATTAGACCAGTTAGGGCTGTTTACATTGGCGAAGCGACGTTTGCATGGGGACATGATAACCGTATACAAATATATTAATGGGCCATACCATGAACTCTCTGGTGCACTGTTTACTTATCAGCCTTATCAGAGGACATGTGGACATCCTTTAAGATTGGAAGAAAAGAAGTTTCATCTTCAGGTTAGGAAAGGTTTCTTTACAGTGAGAACGGTGAAACTGTGGAACTGTCTTCCAGCAGAAGTGGTAATGGCAAGTTCATTGAATAGCTTTAAAAAAGGCCTGGATAAGTTTCTAAAATTAAAAAATATTGAGAATTACTGGTATTAATACATATACTGTAGTTCTAGTTGGTACTGGGATACTATATAATATTGAGAATTACTGGTATTAATACATATACTGTAGTTCTGGTTGGTCGGGGCTACTATATAAATATTGAGAATTACTGGTATTAAGCATATACTGTAGTTCTGGTTGGTACTGGGATACTATATAATATTGAGAATTACTGGTATTATTACATATACTGTAGTTCTGGTTGGTACAGGGATACTATATAATATTGAGAATTACTGGTATTAATACATATACTGTAGTTCTGGTTGGTACATGGGATAACTATATATATTGAGAATTACTGGTATTAATACATATACTGTAGTTCTGGTGGTTCAGGGATACTATATATATTGAGAATAATGGTATTAATACATATTACTGTAGATCTGGTTGGTACGGGATACTATATATATTGAGAATTACTGGTATTAATACATATACTGTAGTTCTGGTTGGTACTGGGATACTATATAATAATTGAGAATTACTGGTATTAATACATATCTGTAGTTCTGGTTGGTACAGGGATACTATAAATATTAGAATTACTGGTATTATTACATATACTGTAGTTCTGGTTGTACAGGGATACTATATAATATTGAGAATTACTGGATTAATACATTACTGTGTTCTGGTGGTACAGGAATACTATATAATATGAGAATTATGGTATTATACATATACTGTAGTTCTAGTTGTACAGGGATACTATATAATATGAGGATTACTGGGTATTAATACATATACTGTAGTTCTGGTTGGTACAGGGTACTATATATATTGAGAATTACTGGTATTATTACATATACTGTAGTTCTGGTTGGTACTGGGATACTATATAATATTGAGAATTACTGGTATTAATACATATACTGTAGATCTGGTGGTAAGGGATACTATATAATATGAGAATTACTGGTATTAATACATATACTTTAGATCGGTTGGAGGGATACTATATAATATTGAGAATTACTGGTATTAATACATAACTGTAGTTCTGGTTGGTACAGGATACTATATAATATTGAGAATTACTGGTATTAATACATATACGTAGTCTGGTTGGTACGGGATACATATAATATTGAGAATTACTGGTATTAATACATATACTGTAGTTCTGGTTGGTACTGGGAACTATATAATATTGAGAATTACTGGTATTTAAGCATATATGTAGTTCTGGTTGGTACAGGGATACTATATAATATGAGTATTACTGGTATTAATACATATACTGTAGTTCTGGTTGGTACTGGGATACTATATAATATTGAGAATTACTGGTATTAATACATATACTGTAGTTCTGGTTGGTACTGGGATACTATATAATATTGAGAATTACTGGTATTAATACATATACTGTAGTTATGGTTGGTACTGGGATACTATATAATATTGAGAATTACTGGTATTAATTCATATAGATCTGGTTGATCCAGGGATACTTTCCGATTGCCGTTTGGAGTCAGGAAGGAATTTTTTCCCCCCTTTTTAGCTGGGGTTTTTTGCCTTCCTCTGGATCAACTGTAGGTAGGGTTAAAAAAAAAAAAAAAAAAAAAAAAAAAAAAGGGGATGAATAGGTTGGACTTGATGGACGTCTGTCTTTATTCAACCTTAATTAATTACTATGTTACTATGCATCTGAAGTCCTTTGTCACAATCCAGTCTCCCGGAGTAAGATCATGTATCTGTCCCTCTGTCCCAGTCGGTAGGTTTCCTTTCCCAACCTGATGGAGAGAACATTTTAGAACGTTTTATACAATTTAGTATTTCCCCCTCATATAACTCGGTAGTAGGGGCAGGACCTGGCGGGTTCACTCCTGTGTGGATACATTTACCAAACACGATCCCATAGGGCGTCAGGCTATTCTCGCACTCTGGATCTCATGTAGAATAAGACCAACGGTAAGGCCTGTACCCAATTCAGACCTGACTCCGCACAGATTTTAGCAAGTTTATTTTTTAAGGTGCCATTTTCTCTTTTTACTGCCCCTGCACTTGTCAGGTGATCTGCGAGTGGTATTTTAGATCCATGCACATGAATTTTGCCAGATCCTGTAACGCTGTATTTACGAAATGCTTCCAACAAGCCCTAAATGGCCTCACGTTTTCCCTTCTATTAAAACTGAAATAAAATACCGCACACCATACTTTTTGGCGAAAGGCAGGGCCCCAACTGTAGGACCCTGCGTTTATTTTCAATGTATTAACAACAAAGTAAAAACAAGTTTTATGGCAACAAGTCCCCTCTCGGTCCCAGGAATGCGCTTTAACCACAGTTGCCGTTCTTCCGTGACGGCCCATGAGAGTAAGCGGAGGAGTGACCGGGACCCCATCCGGCCACACCCCGGGCTTCTCTCCTCCAAACGGCACGCCCCTGGTAAGGTCTGAACCCCAAGCCTCCAAGGGCTGACAGTACGATCATAGCTCCTTTCTGTACTTCCGTTGGGTATACTGTATTTGTTTTGACCTGAAACTATTTTGCTTAAACAAAATGTAATGGGCGGGAGGGAAAGAGAAAGGTACAAGTTAATATTATACGTCCTGCTTGTTTTGCCTGATTTATGCTTCACTTGTCCTTTGTTTCCTACCCCCTCCTACTTTTCCTTGCTACAGCCCATGAGGCCCTAGGTGTTACATTGCCCCTCCTCCTCGCCTTCCCCTCCCCTCTCCCAGCTGGCCCTTTTGACTAGGAGTGAAAAGAGAGGGAGGGGGAACAGGGGAGAAGAAAAGGGGGAAAGAGAGGGAAGGGAGAGCACTGCTGCCATTAGGCCTTATGTGCCTTCATTTTAAATTTCGGCTAACTTTATCACTACTTGTGCATTTCAGGATTCCCCATCTTGGAATTATTTCCATAATCAAATGTTTTGCTACAGCTGATGCATCAGCTTTTGATGTGGCTTCAACCCATTTAGAGAACAAATCCACAATTACCAAACAGTAATTCTTCCCCTGCACTGTCAGTTCAATGAAGTATATTTTGTAAGTGATCGAATGGACCTAACGGAACTGGATGAGCTCCAGGTGCCATTCGGATGCCTTTTCCCGCATTAAGCTGAGCACATAGACACTTGGAACAGAAATTTTGTGCACATATTGTGAACCCTTTTTATATGTACCAATGCTGCTGAACTGTAGCTATCATCCCCCCTTTTGACACATGGTCCAGACAGTGTGTCAATTTAGCAAAGAAAGGAAACCGATATTAGGTAAGCATGGTTTGCCATCGGGACCCCACCAGGTCCCATCCTTGACAGTACATCCCATTTTTTAGCCACTCCTTTTTTTTCTCTGCTGACGTAGCCTGTGAATAAACCTCCTTTAAAGACAGTGGTGGCGTAACGACACGACAGAAGCCTGTGAATAAATCTCCTTTAAAGACAGTGGTGGCGTAACGACACATGACAGAGAAACCTGTGAAGCCTTTTGCTGCTGAATCTGCTTGTGCGTTTCCTTTAGAAATAAAACCGGTATTTGTATGTGCAGAAGACTTACACACTGCAATTGCTGTAGGCAGTAATAAAGCTGTTAGTAAGTTATGAACAAGCTGGCGATGTGCAATGGGTTTGCCAGTGGATGTGAGGAAATTACTCGCGCCAGAGGGCCCCAAAATCATGGACAACTCCGAATGCGTATCTGTCAGTATAGATATTGACTGTTTTATTGGCTGCAAGTTGCCCTAGTAAGAGCCACAAGCTCAGCAGCCTGGGCTGACAAGGAGCTAGGGAGGGGCTCTGCGTTTATGGTGCTGTGTGGAGAAACCACGGCGTACCCAGTACACACATTACCAGTCTGAACATCTCTAAAGGAAGAACCATCTACAAACAACTCCATATCAGCATTTAGAATAGGAACATCCTTTAAATCGACTCTCTGCATAGACAGTGTTTAAAACATTTTACAGTTATGCGGTTCTCCATATTCTGCTGTAGGTAAGAGTTACAGGGTTAAGTATAATACAACGTTTAACAGTGATGTTAGGCATATCCAACAATATTGTATGATACCGTAACCAGCGTGCCGCAGACAAATGCGTTGTCTTGTGTTCTAGCAAAGTCAGAGACATCATGGGGAACCAGGAGTATCAATTCTTGGTAGCCCACGAGGTCACGAGAGGCAAGCACTGCCTTCTCCGCTGCTGCTAACGCTTTCAGGCAATGCGGTTGCCCCTAAGCGACTGGATCCAGTTTTGAAGAGAAATAGACGACCGGTCGTAACTTACCATGGTGCTGTAATAAAACAGGACCGTTTGTGTGAAGGGTTTTTCAGTATCAGGGAACCCTAGTGTGGGTGTGGATTGTAACATACATTTAATTGTACAAAACTGTTTTTTCAGCTACGTCAGCCCCACTGTACAGGGCTGTGTGCAGTTAGGTTCTTTCCATGGATTATGGCTTCAAGCGGAGCAGCTGTCTCAGCATAATCCAAGACCTACTGGATATGTCATCCCTAAAAAGGACACAGCATCTTTCTTTGAAAGGGGCTTCGGGATGTTGCTGATTTGCTTGACTCTTTCTGGTGACAATTGTTTACCATGTTTGTCTATGATGTGACCTAAGAACTTACCTAAGGCTGTACAAACTGTCATTTCTTTCTGCTAACCTTGTGGCCGTCTTTGTTTCTTTGAAGCATAGAGGCATGCTGGGAAAAAGGGGCAGTACCAGGAAGTAAACTAGGGAACAGCATGGGATGAGGAAGTGTGATGTACCTGTTGCTCTGGGTGAATAAATCAAGTTCCCTCTACATTCCAAGTATTTTCTTGCTCTTGAACAATATAACAATGGAGACATAACAACTGAGTAATATATATATATATATAACCAACAGCACTGTACTTAATGATCCATACTGTATGTGATATGTCCAAGAGCTAGCAATTTGAGAATTACTGGTATTAATACATATACTGTAGTTCTGGTTGGTACGGGGATACTATATAATATTGAGAATTACTGGTATTTATACATATACTGTAGTTCTGGTTGGTACAGGATACTATATAATATTGAAAATTACTGGTATTAATCAATATACTGTAGTTCTGGTTGGTACGGGGATACTATATAATGTAAATTACTGGTATTAATACATATACTGTAGTTCTGGTTGGTACAGGAATACTATATAGTATTGTCAATTACTGGTATAAATACATATACTATAGTTCTGGTTGGTACAGGGATACTATATAATATTGAGAATTACTGGTATTAATACATATACTGTAATTCTGGTTGGTACGAGGATACTATAAAATGTTGAGAATTACTGGTATTAATACATATACTGTAGTTCTGGTTGGTACGAGGATACTATATAATATTGAGAATTACTGGTATTAATACATATACTGTAGTTCTGGTTGGTACAGGGATGCTATATAATATTGAGAATTACTGGTATTCATACATATACTGTAGTTCCGGTTGGTACAGGGATACTTTATAATATTGAGAATTACTGGTATTAATACATATACTGTAGTTCTGTTTGGTACAGGGATATTATATAATATTGAGAATTACTGGTATTAATATATATCCTGTAGTTCTGGTTGGTACAGGGAAACTATATAACATTAAGAATTACTGGTATTAATACATATACTGTAGTTCTGGTTGGTACAGGATATTATATAATATTGAGAATTACTGGTATTAATACATATACTGTAGTTCCGGTTGGTACAGGGATACTATATAATATTGAGAATTACTGGTATTAATACATATACTGTAGTTCTGTTTGGTACAGGGATATTATATAATATTGAGAATTACTGGTATTAATATATATACTGTAGTTCTGGTTGGTAGAGGATACTATATAATATTGAGTATTACTGGTATTAATACATATACTGTAGTTCTGGTTAGTACAGGGATACTATATAATATTTTGAATTACTGGTATTAATACATATATTGTAGTTCTGGTTGGTACAGGGATACTATATAATATTGAGAATTACTGGTATTAATACATATACTGTAGATCTGGTTGGTACAGGGATACTATATAATATTGAGAATTACTGGTATTTATACATATACTGTAGTTCTGGTTGGTACAGGATACTATATAATATTGAGAATTACTGGTATTAATACATATACTGTAGATCTGGTTGGTACAGGGATACTATATAATATTGAGATTAACTGGGATTATACATATACTGTAGTTTCTGGTTGGTACGGGATACTATATAATTTGAGAATTACTGGTATTAATCATATACTGTAGTTCTGGTTGGTACAGGGATACTATAAATATTGAGAATTACTGGTATTAATACATACTGTAGTCTGGTGTTACGGGATACTAATATAATATTGGAATTACTGGTTATTAATACTATATACGTAGTTCTGGTTGGTACGGGATAAACTATATAATTTGAGATTACTGGTATTAATACATATACTGTAGTTCTGGTTGGTACGGGATACTATAAATATTGAGAATTACTGGTATTATCATATAGATCTGATTTGGTATCCAGGGATACTTTCCAATTTGCCGTTTGGAGTCAGGAAGGAATTTTCCCCCCCCCTTTTTATAGCTGGTTTATTTTGCCTTCCTCTGGATCAACTGTTAGGTAGGGTTAAAAAAAAAAGGGTGAATAGGTTTGACTTGATGGAACGTATGTCTTTATTCACCTTAATTACTATGTTACTATTATCAAGTTCACTCTTGAAGGGCCAACGGGGATCCATGTAGGTGGTAGGTATTTGGTAGGTATTTGTGTCTGCAAGTTGGGATAAGAGTTCTGCCTTATAATAGGTAAAATCCAATAGGACAATTGCCCCTCCCTTATCGGTCTGCCGTATTACGAGCTCTTTGTCCTCCCCTGAGAGTTTTAATGCCGATAGTTTTCTTCCCTAGAGAGATTGGACAATGTGTGCAGTCCTTGGTAGGATCTTTAAGCTCCCTTGCAAGATCTGTTTAAAACCAAATCCGAGAAGACCTTAATAGAAGGCGAAGTATTCGGGGGGCTTCAAATCTACTTTTGGGTCTAAATTTAGGAGTAACATCCCGTTGCATTACGAAAATGTTCCTTAAGTTTAAGAGTTCTTTGTAGCTTATACAGATCCACTTCATCACCCAAAGGCTCATATTTGGGATTGAGGATGAAGGATAACCCTCTATTGAGGAGTTGTTTCTCTACAGGGGTAAGTACATGTTTACTGAGGTTGTATATTACCTCTTCCTGTGAGGTCTTGGAGGGAGGCCCCTGTTGTGGGCCCCAGTGGCGCCTCCTGGTGACTCGTCTCTTACGTTTGTTTTTATTTTTGATGTAGATCTTGTGCTTACCCCTAAAAAAGGACGTTCAGCACTATTCCCAGCCAGGGAAGGGTTTGGGGCTCACGTTCCCCATCAGAGGGGTTGGATTCATCTTAACTGTCAACAGTTCTTAGTGACCGGTGTTTGAATTTCCTTTCATTGGGTCTACGGTAAACTTGTTTCCCGTATATATATATATATGGTGTATATCTGTATATGGTGTATGGTGCAATCTGGGAAAGATAGGCAGCACTGCTCTAATGGCTTATCATACGGTGCACTTGTCAATGAATTCCTGCTGTAGGATCTCTATCATATACAAATAATCCGATGGACTCGTATTGCTTCTGTTTATTAAGTCACCATGATCTGACGACGTTTCGAAGGACGCAGCCTTCTTTTTCAAGTTAACATGGTATGTTTGTACTTACCAAAAACCACCCTATAAACCCAACCCACAGGAAATGTCACTATTGACCATCCTATGCATATCGTATATGAAAACCTTTAAGGAATGCTAGACGGGGGGAGAGGGGGGGAATCTCCGGGACTTGCTGGTAAAACCGACCCTGTTAAAAAGCTACATGCCAACCACCTACCTGGCTACCCAAAAAACCAACAATGTTCCAAATGTACATCTTGTAAATTCATGAATCCTATTAAACAATTTGAACACCCACACACTGGCAATTAATTAAGATTAGAAAAGCTATTACGTGTACTACTGCACATGTAGTGTATATGATTATATGTCCTTGCAGTCTCATGTATATTGGCAAGACGGACTTATCCCTTCGACTGACGATAGATGGACACAGGTCCGCCATCATGACGGCATACCGAGATGGAAAGACTAACAAACCAGCAGCAAAACACTTGCTTGAATTTGGACATAAAATTAGTGACTTTAAGTTCTCGGGTATCGACCATGTCCCAACCTTGAGAAGGGGTGGGGAGTCCCAACCTTGAGAAGGGGTGGGGAGTCCCAACCTTGAGAAGGGGTGGACCATGTCCCAACCTTGAGAAGGGGTGGGGAGTCCCAACCTTGAGAAGGGTGGACCATGTCCCAACCTTGAGAAGGGTTGGACCATGTCCCAACCTTGAGAATGGATGGACGATGTCCCAACCTTGAGAAGGGATGGACCATGTCCCACCCTTAAGAAGGGATGGACCATGTCCCAACCTTGAGAAGGGATGGACCATTCCCAACCTTGAAAGGGGTGGACCATGTCCCAACCTTGAGAAGGGGTGGGGAGTCCCAACCTTGAGAAGGGTGGACCATGTCCCAACCTGAGAAGGATGGACCTGCCCAACCTTGAGAAGGGATGCCATGTCCCAACCTTGAGAAGGGGGACATGTCCCACCTGAGAAGGTGGAATCTCTCAAAATATTATTACTAACAAGACACTTTGGATTAGGTTTCCTTGATACTGTACATCCTGATGTCTTAATGAAAATATTATTTGAAATGTTTTTCTTAAGATAGATGAGTTCTTAATATTAATATTACAGGCCTATTGTTTTACATGTAATATGTATTTGGTCAATGCATTTTAGATAAGGGGTTTACATTTGGCTTAAAAATATGAGGAATTGATATTACTTGGTTTTAAATCACTTTATTGATTCACTTTATTTATTCACTATAAACAGCACTTGTAGCACTAGTGCACTTTAAAACTTTTTAACAAAACGTTTTAACATGATTTTTTAGTGATATTGTATTGGATTGACTAAGGGGCACACCAGCACTTTGTATGCATATATTGATACCGGTATGGGTTAATACGTATCCCTTTAAGAGTTTGTGATAGCTACATCTCTTTAAGAGTTTTGAATGTTTCATGATGTCACTATATGGGTGGAGTTATTGTTTATTTGAATGCACTGTTGGTATTGTAAATGTTTGGCTTGAGAAAGGTCTTAGAACACAGACCGAAACGTTGCCTGAACCTTGTTGCCTTTTGCATGTTAATACTGTTGGACAAGACCCAGAAGTGTGGCTCATTATTGCTTTTTTTGTATCTTCATCATACAGCCCAGCACCCGGGCACTAACCACGGCTTGAAGGGAGTGCCTCCTTCTGCCTATATATATATATATATATATACTATATATATTATAGTTTTATTATTTAATGAATGATAGAATTATCTTCTATGGTTGGGTATTTGCCATACGCTCATTGGAGATTGCAGCTTCCTTCTTGATGGGAAGACACACAGTTGGAGACTTGCACTGCTCATTTCCTTGAATGTGGACACCCTGGAGAGAACCATGAAGCCCCAGTCATGTAGTGGGTGTATAAGTTGTTGAGACTGTAGAACTCATAAAAGTAAGGGGATTCAGAACTTTCTTGACTTGATTGCGTAGGGGATCCAGCCTTTACCAGCCACATCAGCTCCTGATGTGATTGGATTGGTGCCAGCTTTTCTTGTGTTGAAAGACACACAAGTGTGAGATTTGAACCTGGAGCACTTGGAAAGAAAGAAATAAAGCTTAGTCAAGTAGTGGATGTTCAAGTGTGCGCGTGTGTAGAGTTTAGAGACGTGTGTAGATGTTTAGAGATGTGTGTAGATGTTTAGAGACGTGTGTAGATGTTTAGAGACGTGTGTAGATGTTTAGAGACGTGTGTAGATGTTTAGAGACGTGTGTAGATGTTTAGAGACGTGTGTAGATGTTTAGAGACGTTTGTAGATGTTTAGGACTGTTGTAGATGTTTAAGGAACGTTGTAGATGTTTAGATACGTGTGGATGATGCTTTAGAGACGTGTAGATGTTTAGAGACGGTGTATTTTAGAGACGTTGTATGTGAGTTTAAACTTTTATAACTGTTATCCCCACGCTCCATGCTGGTGTGATGGTCATAGTTCCACAACACAGTGTTCTCCACCAACTAACTGTACATTACAACACGTGTTATCTACCAGCTAACGGTACAATTACAACACAGTGTTATCTACCATCTAACGGTACAATTACAACACAAGGTTATCTACCAGCTAACGGTACAATTACAACACAGTGTTTATCTACCATGCTAACGGTACAATTACAAACACAGTGTTCTACCATCTAACGGTACATTACAACACATGTTAACCTACCATCTAACGGTACAATTACAACACAGTGTTATCCACCATCTAACGTACAATTACACACATTGTTATCTACCTACTAACGGTACAATTACAACACAGTGTTATCTACCATCTACGGTACAATTACAACACATTGTTATCTACCATCTAACGGTACAATACAACACGTGTTATCCCCCTACGACAATTTACAACACAGTGTTTTATCCTCCACCATCTAACTGTACAATTACACACACGTGTTATCTACCATCTAACGGTACAATTACACACAGTGTTATCTACCATCTAACGGTACAATTCACACAGTGTTATCTACCAGCTAACGGTATATTACACAGTGTTATCTACCATCTAACGGTACAATTACAACACAGTGTTATCTACCACTAACGTACAATTACAACACAGTGTTATCCACCAGCTAACGGTACAATTACAACACAGTGTTTATCTTACCATCTAACGGTACAATTACAACACAGTTGTTATCTCACCATCTAACGGTACAATAACAACACAGTGTTATCCACCACTAACGGATCACAATTACAACACAGTGTTTATCTACCAGCTAACGTACAATTACACACAGTGTTATCTAACCATCTAACGTACAATTACAACACAGCGTTACCACCAGCTTAACGGTACAATTACAACACGCTAGTTATCTCACCAGCTAACGGTACAATTACAACACAGCGTTATCTACCATCTAACGGTACAATTACAACACAGTTATCTACCATTAACGGATTCCACACGTTATCACCACTAACGTACAATTACAACACAGTGTTTCCCCAGCTAACGGTACAAATTACAACACAGTGTTATCTACCATCTAACGGTACCATTACACACAAGCTATTATCCATCTAACGGTACAATTACAAACACATGTATCCACCGCTAACGGTACAATTACAACACAGTGTTTCTACCACTAACGGTACAATTACACACCGTGTATCACCACTAACGTACAATTCAACACAGTGTTATCTACACCAGCTAACGTACAATTACAACACGTGTTATCTACCATGCTAACGGTACAATTACAACACAGTTTATCCTAACCATCTAACGTACAATTACACACAGTGTTATCCACCTCTAACGGTACAGATCACAACACAGTGTTATCTACCATCTAACGGTACAATACACACAGCTTATCCACCACTAACGGTACAATTACAACACAGTGTTTATCTACCATCTAACGGTACAATTACAAACATACACACGGTGTTATCTACCATCTAACGGTACAATTACACACTGTTATCCACCATCTAACGGTACAAATTACAACACAGTGTTATCTACCATCTAACGGTACAAATAAAACAACACAGTCGTTATCCACCATCTAACGGTACAATTACAACACAGTTGTTATCCCCATGCTAACGTATAATTACACACAGTGTTATCTACCATCCTAAACGTACATTAAACACCGGTTATCACCAGCTAAACGGTACAATTACAAACACGTGTTATCACCAGCTAACGTACAATTACAACACATGTTATACTACCATCTAACGGTACCATTACAACACATGTATCTACCATGCTAACGGACATTACAACACGTGTTATCTACAGCTAAGTACAATTACAACACAGTGTTTATCTCCCTAACGGTACAATTACACACACAGTGCGTTATCTACCAGCACGACAATTAAACAACACGCGTATCCACCAGCTAACGGACAATTACAACACAGTGTCTATCTACCAGCTAACGGTACAATTACAACACAGGGTTATCACCAGCTAACGGTACAATTACAACACAGTGTTTATCTACCATCTAACGGTACAATTCAACACAGGTTTAATCTAACCATCTAACGGTACAATTACACATTACAACCACAGTGTTTATCTACCACATTAACGACAATGACAACTACAACACACAGTTATCTACCATCTAACGGTAACAATTACAACACAGCTTTTATCTACCAGCTAACGGTACAATTACAACACAGTGTATCCACTCCTAACGGTACAATTACAACACAGTTTATCACCACTTAACGGTACAATTAAAACACAGTGTTATCCCCATCTAACGGTACAATTACAACACAGTGTTTATCCACCATCTAACGGTAACTTACAACAGGTGTTCTCTAACCGGTACATACACGGTAATCACCATTACAACATCACGTGTTATCCACCATCTAATGGGTACAATTACAACAACACGTGTTACTACTACCATCTAACGGTACAATTACAAACACAGTGTTATCCACCACTAACGGTACAATTAAACACAGTGTTATCTACCATCTAACGGTACAATTACAACACAGGTTTATCTACCACCCTAACGGTACAATTACACACAGTGTTATCTCACCATCTAACGGTACAATTACTACACACAGTGTATCTACCACTAACGGTACAATACAACACGCTTACACCTCGTACATACGGTTATCTACCATCTAACGGTACAATTACAACACAGCGTTATCTACCTCTAACGGTACAATTACAACACAGGTTATCTACCAGCTAACGGTACAATTACAACAACCGTGTTATCTACCATCTAACGGTACGAATTACAAACACAGCTGTTAGTCCACCAGCGTAACGGTACAATTAACACACAGCTGTTATCTACCACTAACGGTACAATTACAACACAGCGTTTACTACCACTACTACGGTACAATTACAACACAGCTTTATCTACACCATTAACGGTACAATTACAACACACGTTATCTCCAGCTAACGGTACAATTACAACACAGCGTGTATCTACCATCTAACGGTAACAATTACACACAGCGTTATCTACCACACCAGCTAACGGTACAATTACAACACAGCTTTATCCATACCACTCAACGGTACAATTACAACCACAGCTGTTATCTAACCATCTAACGGTACAATTAACAACACAGCTTATCTCACCATCTAACGGTACAATTACACACACGTGTTATCACCAGCTAACTGGTACAATTACAACACAACACAGTGTTATCACCACTAACGTACAATTACCACAGCTACACAAGCTGTTTCAACATCTACCGCTACGGTACAATTACAACACAGTGTTTCTACCAATCTAACGGTACAATTAACAACAAGCTTTATCTACATCTAACGGTACAATACAAACCACTTTATCACCAGCTAACAGGTACATTACAACACACTGTTATCTCACCAGCTACGGTACATTTACAACACAGCGTTTATCTACCATCAACGGTATCAACTTACGACCAGTGTTATCCACCCATCTAACGGTACAATTACAACACAGCGTGTATCCACCATCTAACGGTACAATTACACACACAAGCGTTATCCTAACCATCTAACGGTAACAATTAACAACACAGTGTTATCCACCAGCTAACGGTCAATTACAACACAGTGTTTTACCACATCTAACGGTACAATTACAAACACAGTTTACCACCATCTAAACGGTACAATTCAACACAAGCGTTATCTACCATCTAACGGTACATTACAACACAGCGTTATCTACCAGCTAACGGTACAATACAACACCGCGTTTCATCCCCTAACGTACAATTACAACACAGCGTTATCACCATCTAACGGTTCAATTACAACACAGCTTTTAATCTACCAGCTAAAACGGTACAATTACAACACAGTGTTCCACCATCTAACGTACAATTACAACACAGGGTTATCCACCGCATAACGGTAACAATTACAACACAGTGTTATCTACCATCTACAGGTACAATTACAACACAGCGTTATCCTCCAGCTAACGGTACAAATTACAACACAGCGTATCCACCATCTAACGTACAATTACAACCCTCTGTTATCCTACCCATCTAACGTACAATTACCACACATGTTTCTTATCCACCTCTAAACGGTACAATTGCAACACACGTTTATCTACCATCTAACGTAACAATTACAACACCAGCTGTTATCACCTCTAGCGGTACAAATTCCAACACACGTTTATCTACCATCCAACGGTACCATTACAACACAGCGTTATCTACCATCTAACGGTACAATTACAACACAAGCGTTATCTACACACATCTACGGTACATTACAACACAAGTGTATCTACCAACTCTAACTGATCAATTACCACACAAAGCGTTATCCTACCATCTACCGTACAATTACAACACAGCGTTATCTACCATCTAACGTACAATTACACACACGTGTATCTACCATCTAACGGTAACAATTACAACACGCATGTTATCCACCATCTAACGTCACAATACAACACAGTGTTATCCTACCATCTAACGGTACAATTACAACCACAGTGTTATCCACCAGCTACTGTAACATTACAACACAGTGTTATCTACCATCTAACGGTACAATTACAACACAGCGTTATCTACACATCTAACGTCAATACAAACACAGTTTTCACTCAGGAAAGTACAGACACAGCGTTTCGAATCCACTCTAACGTACCATCAAACAGTATCCACTCACCGAACATACCACAATAAGGCGTTATCCACCATCGTAAGGTACAATTACAACACAGCGTTATCCCACCATCTACCGGTTACTACTAACAACACAGTGTTATCCACCATCTATAACGGTACTACAATTACAACACATGTTATCCCCATCTACGGTACAATTACAACACAGGTTTATCCCACCACCATCTAACGGTACAATTTACAACACACACGCGTTACTACCACTAACGGTAACAATTACAACACAGTGTTCTCACCACTCTACGGTAAAATTACAACACAGTGTTATCCACCATCTAACGTACAATACAACACAGTGTTATCTACCATCTAACGGTAACAATTACAACACCAGTGTTATCCCACCAGCTAACGGTACAATTACAACACAGCGTTATCTACCATCTAACGGTACACATTACAACACAGCGTTATCTACCACTAACGTTACAATTACAACACAGCGTTATCTACCATCTAACGGTACAATTACAACACATTTATCTACCAGCTAACGGTACAATTACAACACAGCGTTATCTACCACCTAACGTAACAATTACAACACGTGTTATCTACCACTAACGGTACAATTACAACACAGGTTTATCTACCATCTAACGGTACAATTACACACGCGTTATCCACCATCTAACGGTCCACAATTACAACACAGTGTTATCCACCATCATAACGGTACCATTACAACACAGCGTTATCTAACCATCTAACGGTACATTATACACACAGTGGTTTACCACCATCACGGTACAATACACCACAGTGTTACCCACCATCTAACGGTACAATTACAACACATGGTTATCCCATCTAACGTACAATTACAAACCAGTGATTATCTACCATCTAACGGTACAATTACAACACAGTGTTTCCACCATCTAACGGTACAATTACACACAGTGTTATCTACCATCTACGGAACAATTACAACACAGGTTATCTACCAGCTAACGGTACAATTACAACACATCGTTATCTAACCATCTAAACGTACAATTACAACACAGGTTATCCACCATCACGCGGTACAATTAACACAGGTTATCACCAGCTAACGGTACATACAACATTCATGCTTTATCTACCAGTCTAACGGACAATTACAACATGCGTTCTCCACCATCTAACGGTACAATTACAACCACAAGCGTTATCCAAGCCTTACGTACTTACATTACAACACAGTGTTATCCACCAGCTAACGTGTCAATTACAACACAGTGTTATTACCATCTAACGTACAATTACAACACAGCGTTTCTCTACCAGCTACGGAAATATGGTAACGTAAAACAGTGTTATCTACCATCTAACGGTACAATTAAACAACAGTACCACGCTAAGACAATCCCAGTGGATCCACCATCTACGGTACAATTACAAACACGGTTATCACCACAAGCTGTACATTACACAACACCGTGTATCCCAGCAACGGTACAATTACAACACAGTGTTATCCTACCATCTAACGGTACAATTACAACACAAAGCTTTATCCCCCACTAACGGTACAATCAACAACAGTGTATCTACCATCTAACGTGCAATTACAACAACAGTGTTATCTACCAGCTAACGGTACAATTACACACACTTTATCCACCAGATACCGGTACAATTTACAAAAACACCAGGTTACCACCAGCTAACGTACAATTACCAACACAGTGTTTCTACCATCTAACGTACAATTACAACACAGCTGATCCACCAGCTAACGGTTACAATACAACCAGTGTTATCTCACCATTAAGCGTACAAGTACAACACAGGTATCTCTACCACTACGGTCACAATTACAACAACGTTATCTACCATCTAACTGGTACAATTAAACACACGTTATCACCATCTAACGGTACAATACAACACAGTGTTCCCCTAAATATTACTACTTACAACACATTTTCCGTAACGGTCAATTACACACGCGGTTATCACCAGCTAACGGTACAATTACAAACACAGGTTATTACCAGCTAACGGTACAATTACAACACAGCGTTATCTACCACTAGTACAATTACCAATCACAGTTTATCCACCACTAACGGTTACAATTACAACACAGGGTTGATCTCCCAGCTAACGGTACCAACATTACAACACAGTGTCACCAGCTACGGTACAATTACAAACACAGGTACGTTATCCTACCAGTCTAATGGTACAATTACAACAGCGTATCTACCAGCTAACGGTTACAATTAAACCACAGGTGTTATCTACCATTAACGGTACAATTACAACACCAGTGCTTATCACACCATCTAACGGTACATTACAACAATCGGTTATCCACCATCTAACGGTACAATTACACACACCGTGGTTCTCCAGCCCGACACGGTACATTACAACCACATAGCGTTATCACCAGTCAACGTACAATTACAACCACGTGTTATCCACCATCTAATCTGTACAATTACACAACAGTGTTATCTACCATCTAACGGTCACAATTACAACACAGCTTATCCACCCAGCTAACGGTCCAAAAACAGGCAGTCGTTACATTGACAACACAGCGTTATACCTCAAACCGGTACAATTACACACACAGCGTATCCTACCAGATAAATGGTACCAATTACAACCCAGGCGCGTTATCACAGCCAAAGCGTACAATTTACAACACAGTGTATCTACCATCTAACGGATACAATTACAACCCAGAGTTAATCGCACCACTAACGGTACAATGTACAACACATGGTTATCTCCTCTAACGGTTTTACAATTACACACAGTGACCAACAGTATGTACCATACAAACCTGATTACCATCTAATGTACAACAACAGGTATCCAAGATATACAACACACAGTGTTATCACCATCTAACCGGTAAATCAACAACTTACCAACACAGTGTATTGCATCCAGCTAAGGTAACATTCACACAAAGTGTATCACTCTCCAAATTCACACAGGTTATCACCACTACCGGTTACAATTACCACAGTTGTATCACCGTCTAACGGTACAATTACAACACAGTGTTATCCACATCTAACGTTACAATTACAACACAGTGTATCTCCAGCTCACGAACGGGTACAATTACAACACAGGTTATCTACCAGCTAACGGTACAATTACAACACATGAGTGTTATCACCAGTCTAACGGTACACATTACAAACACCGTTTATCTTAACCAGTCTAACGGGACAATTAAAAACACAGTGTTTATCACCATCAACGGTCACAATTACACACAGTTTTATCCACATCTACGGTACAATTACAACCACAGCGTTATCACATCGAAGCGTACAATACTACACGTGGTTAGAGCTAACTTCGAACAACACACGTTATCCACCCCACTACGGTACAAAAAATTACAACCCATGCGTTATCACCAGCTTCACCGGTACAATACACCACAGTGTATTCCACCATCTAACGGACGAATTTACACAAGACGTTATCCACCGCTAACAAGGCGGATATCAATTACAACACAAGGGTATCCACCATCTAACGGTTACACTACACACAGTCGTTATCTACCACTACGACTACTAACGCGTACAACAACTAGTTACAATACAACAACAGGGTTATCTACCATCTACGGTACACATTCAACACAGCGTTATCGACAGTGCTTAAATTACACACTGTCACTCTAACGGTACACAAAAACACCAGCGTCTATCAACGACGTAATCAATAAAAACGTGTTATCCACCATCTACGGTACAATTACAACACAGGAGTACCAACTAGTACCCATTACAACACAGCTATCTAAGCAAGGGTACATTACAACACACGTGTTATCACCATATACCGGTACAATACACACAGTTATTAACTACCGACTAACGGTACAATTACAAAACAGTGGGTTATCCACCAGCTAACGGCGTACAGTTACAACCACCACGTTATCTACACATCAACGGTCAATTACAACACACGCGTTTATCTACCATGCTAACGGTTACAAAATTACAAAACACAGCGTTAGTCCACCAGTCTAAGGTTGCCAATTACAACACCAGCTGTTATCTACCATCTAACGGTTTACAATTACAACACAGCGTGTATCTACCCATCTACGGTAACCAATTACAACACCGTTGTTATCCTTAGCTAACGGGTAACAATTACAACACAGCGTTATCTACCATCTAACGGTACAATTACAACACAGAGGTTATCAACCTAAGTATCAACAAGGTATATCAGTATACAACACAGTGTATCTTACCACCTAACGGTACAATTACCAACACAGGTTATCTACCATCTAAAACGGTTACAATTCAGCACAGCTTTATCCTACCCTCTAACGATTACCATTACAACACAGCGTTAGTCACAGCTTAACGGTAACAATTACACAACAGCTGTATCTACCATCTAAGGTACAATAAACACAGTGTTATCCACCAATCTAACACGGACAAACTTGCTATCTTCCACACAAAACAACACGTGGCTTATCCACCAGTCTAACGGTACATTTACAACACAGTGTTAATCTACCATCTTAACGGACAATTACAACACAGTGTTCTCCACCATCTAACGGTTACAATACAACCAACAGTGTATCTACATCTACGGTACAATTACAAACACAGTGGTATCTTTTTACCCCATACTAACGTACAAATTACAACACAGCGTATCTCCAATCGTCACGGTACAATTACAACACAGTCGTTATCTACCACTAACGTTACAATTACAAACAACAGGTTATCTACCATAACGGTACAATTACAACACATGCTTATCTATTACCATTCTAACGGTACAATTACAACCACAGCTGTTATCTACCAGCAACGGTACATTCCACCACAAGATACAATTGCTATTACGAATCTGTACAAGTCGTAAAGTGATCTGGCTATTGGTTGTCCCGGACTACCGCACATATATCGCATGTAAACCGGTAGTGTATGTTGCAAACCATAAAGATCATGTCCACCCGTAAAGCAAAAAACTTTGTCGGTGTATCTGTCCGCAACCCCCACTGTTATTTTTTTACCATTATATGCATTTGTAACCCCACACAGACCTTTACAAAACAGAACACGTTGTGCTCACAACACAAACCTGAAAAAATACACCACCAGTAATGCAAGTCAAATGGGGAACCAACTTTTACTTCCAATCCACATCAAGACATGTCCAATACTTCCCCAACGCGTTTCAATCTCCAGTCTTATCTTGGGGTGCATTTGCAAACAGGTATTATTTTTATTGCTTTCTGGACATGGTATCCGCCTCCGCCCTGCTCAATTGAGCCGTTTAATACGCATTTACCACGTGCAGAGAAGGCAAGGCAGGTGGATGATCACAGCCTTGATTGACGATGTAGGTATGGCCAGTTACTCGGCCATACAGAGCAATTATTATCCATAAATATCTGTTAGTGTTGCAGTTAATAAATAAAATAGATAATCAGATCATAATAAATAAAATAATTCAGTCGAACCACCAACCATATCTTACACTCCATATCACTACAACTACACTCCCTATCTGTACACAACGCCATGGCATTTTAAAAACAACTGCAGCCAACGCAACAGTTTGACCCAGGCCACAACCCATCAAATTTTTCTGCCTGATTGACCAATACACTGAATTATTGGTTTATCGGTCCAATAATTGCCTGGGTTTACACTTCTAAATTTTACCCTACCTTTGATTAACCATTAAAGTCTACCTCAGTCTTCATGATTACCATAAACATATTACTTTCTTTCCTAATCAGTGCACTTCTAAAGCACCATGCTTTAAATCTTTGATTGTATCTAATTTTAATATACTAGACCCAACTAGATTTACAATGCGACGTATCGTCCCACAGTATAAAGGAGATCAACTTTCCGGACTCCAGGGATTGGTAGAAATTGTCCTGCTGAACAACTCCTGTTAGTACCACCCCACATCATTACCAGAGTCTGGCCGCCACTAATCAATATTAAGTTTTAAATTTGGTTCTGGTAATACAATGCACCATTACAGTCCTTATCTCTGATACTGGACTACCTGCTTTAAATGGATCATACCTGTAATGATTAAAAAATATAATTAATAATTTAATAAAGTAATTAAAATAATAAGAATCTTATTGACCGCCACCCATCAAAAACAGGGTAGAACGGATTTTCTATGGGTTTACAATTAATATTAATACGTTATTTGTATGGTTCAGCTGCAACTTCTCCAATGCTAGACTGATTCTATGATAGGAGTGCTAAAAAGCTATCAATATAAATCAACAAGGGCAAGAGAGATTCCTCCTCTCTGTTGCCATTTTTAAAAATATTCAGCCCCACGTTCCCATGTGTTATCGCCAAACGGGATTTCTTGCAACTCCCAGAGAAAAAAAACTAGCTTGATTGTAGCCTGATGAACCAGGAACTTCATGTCCATTGAGAAGAAATCAATACAATAACAGTCTTTACATAGGAATGATTTCCACCTAGGACTGGCAATAAAGAAGATCCCCTAAATTTGATATAAATGGAAGCAACCTTACAGGAAATAGGTTTTAAACTTCACTACTTATTGGTAACCTTTAGTTACTCATTGGTTAATTGGTAAAATACAGAAAAGGGATATAAAACTCTAATTTCGGGTATACTGGCCTTGTCAGTGACAACCCCCAAATTAATTATGTGATCTTTACGGTAACTGTACAATAAAGCCCAACATTTACTTCGGAGGCTTCCTTTCATACAGGTTCAATTTACGCCCAAATCTCTGCTCTGCCCAGTTAGAAAGCTGAAGATACAGCCAATCAGAATTTTCGAAAATCCAAAAGCTCACACGCTCATCAGAATGGCCTAGAGGACTAAAAAGCAGAATGAGGCTTAAGTACTCCAATGTGATCTCTAAAACATCAATAAATTTGTTTAAAAGCGGGTCCATCAGCCAAACTTTTCCACCTTGAGAAAAAAGGCAGAGACCAAACAACGGCGTCCAGCTCGCAGTTAAATTACTAAAGCTAACTACTTGTGTAAGGCCAGAGATTGACTTAGTCCATTATACAGCTTCCGTGCGCTGTACGGTAATGAATGCACGTAAGGAAAGGCATCATTTCCATGCAGGGAAGCCATAACAACGTGCAACTAACTGGCTTTTTTATTTGTGAACTTTTTCTTGCTCATTAATGCACAATTAATGGAAATCGATGGGGAATGGAAAAAGAAGCCCACAAAAGGTCACAAAACTAACCCAGACTAATTAAAATTCACTTCAAAAAAACACTTTAAGTAACCCGATGGCAATTTATTGCAATTTGTTTTCCAGTGCATTTTGCATTATGCATATAACAAGGCCTAGCTGTCTTGCTACCACAGAATAGCCATAAGCCGCACTCTTCTATTGATATGGTCTAAAAATCCTTTATTTTATAACAAATGGATATCAACATTGGCCTATCCTTCTATATCTATCTCAGAATATATAATAATCAGCCAATATTCCGTCTTTGGATAATCTATACTAAGTGCACCCCATCTTCATATTCCCGTCCACGTAAGTTTAGCTGCCTTGCTGTGTGCTAGTAGACTGTGTTAATTGGCTTCCAGGAAAAATGGCAAGACGAGGGACATTGTTTGCTTCCAATCCTGAGATCAAAAGTGCAGCCCAATTGTGATGGTTTTGACTGTCTGTGGTTGCCAGTGACGACACCACCAAGACGCGCCTCTAATTGGATTGAACATCTTCTATACGCGCTTGCCAGAGCTAACTGTTCAGTCCACATGCATGGAGGCCAAGTTGAATCATTTGCTATTTGCAGCTATACGGCACGATCCTGCTTGTGATCTGTGTCTTATTGTACATGAACAGCTCTAAACATTCACTGACGTAACATGAGATTTATTTACAATAAAAAGTCATGGAAAAATCGGAAATCTTGACTATCCAAGCAGTCACCGTTACTGAACCACAATATCACACTACATCAAAAGAAAACCGATGTAAAGATTGTATTCAGATGGAACTTTAATTAAACAAGCATTTTATTTTTAAAGGAGAAGCAAGGTTAAAACCTGTTTACAAAGACTAACCAAGACTCATCATTATGAATCCCTAACTACCTCTCCTTCGTTCTTGATTTTACTTAGTGCTAACGTAGACCTGGGTATCTGTAGAAATACACTCCCTCTGGGCAATGGTGATCACATGGAATTTAGAGTGTAATTTTCCATCATGTATAACATTCTATCAACAGGGCCTATACTTTGCCTTTTGAAGAGCTGTTATGTGCACAGTGGGTTAATGGACACATAAAGCCATGTGGCCAACCAACTTGCCCCCAGTGAATAATTCTCCTTAAAAGGCACTGGTGGTCTTTTTTAACTGCACGTATTTCCATTAAAATGAGCCCTAGATCCTAAGTATTTGGGGGGGTGACCTTTTTAAATTTAAAGTTCCAATGCAATTCTTCCACTGTGTGTTTTCTAAGTTCCTCCCCAATAGACCTCTAATGGGATGTCCCTGCTTGCCCGTTTGCTCACCCGGCCACCTCTCTTTACATGGCAATTTTTTTGACAAGGTCACCATTTGTCACAATTATCAGGATGTGTGAACTGCTATTTCTTCATCTATCGACCTTTCTTGGTCTTTAATAAAGTCTTAGTACACAAATCGTGTTAGAATGCAGCTCGTGGGGCTGACCTAGATTTACTCTTCCTCTGCCCGAGAACAGGAACAGGTAAGTATGATCGCCAGATAACCGTACCATCGTGCCCGCGAGTCTGGTTTATTTAAACACAAAGAACTTCATAATACATCTCCTATCTTCACCTACACTATAAACAAAACAAGCTGAAGAAGTCAGTCTTGTTTATGACAATAGAGTGTAATTCCATGCAACTGGAATATTAGGCCGGAAATGTAATCCTTAAGGTTTTTCAACATGAGAATTGTAGACCCTGATTGATGTACGTACAGCCTAGTCCAGATTTTACACGTGCACTAAACCTCAGATTGAACGGAATTCTCCCGCTGGTTTACACGGTGTCTAACGAGTGCTTACTTTGAATTCACATATAATGTTGGGTTACAATTAAAATTTCTATGAAAATCCAGACAATGCTAAAAGGATATGGTAGAAGCCGTCTAACCATCCTTCATGGCTCATCTTATTATAAAGCCTCCCTGTCGCCCCAACCAAACCATACAGCCTATGAACAAAGAGGCGCTGGCAATTAACACTCTACAGGTCAGACGTTGCCTACTGCAGGCCATCACGAATTCACAGGAAATGTTCAAGCTGTCAGAACAATATTACATGCTGGGTGCACTTACCTGCAAACAGATCTTTCCAGCCGGGCCCACAAGGCATGTATAATTCCCAACCCTGCTAAATCTCATATAAATATTACAAATTCCTAAACGTTAAGACCGTGCAATTCAAACATAGATGCAACCTTTGTAAAATAAAAATCCCTTTCTACCTGGGAACAATAATTGTAAAACAATCTGACTGTAGCTCGCCCTACCTTTTAAGCCTTTAGGTCAGGCGACAATTGCCCCATACAGCCCAACCGATAATGTCAATACAACCAAATATCTGGCCAAAACAGCCTCTCTGTCACTCTCGTGTTTTCTGGGTCGGACGGCCATTGCACATTGGCGATTAGCATAGTTACACACGTAGATTGGCTGAAAATTTAAACAGCTTGTATGCCCCCTCCCCTCAACGGTTCTGACAACCTCCTCCAATCTTTTTTCCTTTCACAAGCTCACACACACACACCTTCTCCGAGTAACCATCTAGGGAAATAGCTTCCTTCATTGGCTGTGATTAACTGATGTGACTAACTAAAAGCAGAAAGGTAACAAAATATGTCAGCATTTCAGGTATCTCAGCTTTCCTTCCAACTGGGATTTTTTGGACATTTCCCTATAACAATTTTCATTTGTGCTGTAACTTGCCTATGTTTAGGGACCAGGAAAGTAGGTAACATTAAAGTCTTCAGTAACTGAGATGGGAGATTATAGTTTATCTTTTAACCCATTAGTTCCTCGTGCATATTTACATTGTAAACATAATGGGTTTACTCTGTGAAAGTTGCCACCTAGTGCCAGCCGTCTTCTACTCACTCTAACCCTCCTTCAGTTAACGGCCATAACAATGTGTTTATCATATACAGAGCTGACAGATCTTTGATATAAAGTGATCATTCTTGCTCTATGATTGGTGTAATAGTGTGTGGATTCTATGGCTCAGCCCACGTTCTGCTAAAAGGGAGACTTTGTCCCCCGCATCTGTTCGTAATCCTCTGTGAGGGACATTCCTCAAATTAGCTGCCGGTAAAGAAGACAAAATTTACAACCATTAACAACCGGCATTTCGCAGGGAGTTTCCACTGCAAGTCTCCATGTCCAGGGATAGGGCTGTTGTATCCCACAGCTTTGCCACTCCGGCCCACTGTGTGAACCCAGTGGCAGAGTGGATCACATACCTGTTAGTCCCCCAGTCTTTCTGATTTTTTCAAAATAGATAGGACACATAAAATATTCAAGGTAAGATAACACATGACCTGTTGTATTAATGGCACAGCCATACAAATCTGCCTACTACCCCTGTGCAGAACAGATTCCCAGCCTACATTTAAACTACGGTCTCCTCTGCCACAAATGCTTTACTTCCTGCTCTTATCTCTGACCATGCATCTTTGGCCTAGTCAGCTGATGCCACGTTCAAGATGAGAAAGCACATTCGATAATAAGGGTTCACCCAGGTTATGCGGTCTGCAATTTGTAAATAATGGATTTATTTTTTAGCTGCCAGGCAGTAAGAGACTGAGGCTTACAATCTGTTGACACAGCTTTAGGGGGCATTTTTTTTGATTTGAGTGGGCATAAAAACAAATTTCAACACCTAACACTTGCTCTCTGAATCCTAAGAGATTTATTGATCTACAAAAAAATACTTAGTCTCCATTCAATCCACAATTCATGCAACATGCTTCTTCCCCCCCCTACTCTTCCTCTTAAACTCTTAATAGCAAGGTCCTATGCGATTGAGGCTTGTGTGCACCGCTCGCTACACAGCCTCCCTCCCTGTGCACCGCTTCGCACAGCCTCCCTTCCCGTGCACCGCTCGCAGCACCCAAAAAGCCTCCCTTCCCGGTGCACCGCTCGCCACCAGCGCCCTTCCCTTTGCACACGCTCGCACACAGCCTCCCTCCCTGTCCGCTCTCCACATTCAGCCTCCCTTCCCTGTCACCGCTACCTCACACAGCCTTCCCTTCCCTGGCACCCGCTCGCACATCAGCCTCCCTTCCCTGTGCACCGCTCGACACAGCCCCCTTCCTTGCACCGCTCGCCACACCGCCCTTCCTGTGCACCGCTCGCACACCAGCTCCCTTTCCCTGTGCACCGCTCGCACACACCTCCCTTCCCTGTGCATCGCGCTCGCAACACAGCCACCTTTCATGTGCACCGCTTTCAACATCAGCTTCCCTTCCCTGTGCACCCGCTTTGCAACACCGCCTCCCCTCCCTGTGCACCGCTTCGCACACCGCCTCCCCTCCCTGTGAACCCGCGCTCGCACACAGCCGCCCCTCCTGTGCAACCGCTACGCCCACACCTCCTTCCCAGTTGGCACCGCTCTCACACCAGCCCTCCCTGGCCCTGTGCACACCGCCCCACAGCTTCCACTTCCCTGTGCACCGCTCGCACACCTTCCCTTCCCTGTGCAACCTGCTCGCACACAGCTGTCCTTCCCTGTGTCACCGCTGACCGCACACATCTTTCCCTTCCCTTGCAACCGCTTCGCACACTACTTCCCTTCCCTGTGCACACCGCTCGCTACACAGCTTCCCTCCCGTGCACCGCTCGCACCACTTCCCTTCCTTGCACCGCTCGCACCCAGCTCCCTTCCCTGTGCACCGCTCGCACCACGCCTTCCCTTCCCTGGTGCACCGCTCCAACACACTTCCCTTCCCTTCCCTGTGCACCGCTTCCACACAGCTTCCCTTCCCTGTGGCACGCGGCACACATCTTTTCCCTTCCCTGGGCACACCCGCTCGCACACACTTCCCTTCCCTGTGCGACCGCTCGCACACCGCTTCCCCTTTTTTTTCCCTTTGCCCGCTCGACCCAGCTTCCCTTCCCTGTGCACCGCCCCGCACAACAGCTTCCCTTCCCTGTGGCACCCTCGCACACAAGCTTCCCTTCCCTGTTGCACCCCCCGCTCGCAACAGAGCTTCCATTCCTGGCACCAGCTCGCTACCGCTCCCTTTCCCTGGGCACCGCTCCACACAGCTCCTTTCCCCCTTCCCTGTGCACCGCTCTCACACACGCTTCTCCCTTCCCCTGTGCAACCCTCGCCACAGCTTCCTTCCTTGCCACCGCGCGCACACCGCTTCCCTTCCCTGTGCACCGCTCGCACACACTTTCCCTTCCTGTGCAACCACCGCTCGCACACAGCTTCCCTTCCCTGTTGCACGCCGCTCGCCGCACAGCTTCCCTCCCTCCTGTCACCGCTCGCACACCGCTTCCCTTCCCTGTGCCCGCTCGCACACATCTTCCTTCCTGTGCACACGCTCTGCCAACAGCTTCCTTCCCTGTGCACCGGCTCGCACCCGCTTTCCTTCCCCTGTGCATCGCTCGCACACAGTTCCCTTCCCTGTGCCCGCCTCGCCACAACAGCCTTCCCTTCCCTGTGCAACCCGCTCGCACGCCGCTTCCCTCTTCCCTGTGGGCACCGCTCGCACAGGGGCAGCTTCCCTTCCGGGCACCGCTCGCACACACTTCCCTTCCCTGGTGCACCGCTTCGCACACAAGCTTCCCTTCCTGTGCACCGCTCGCACACAGCTTCCCTTCCCTTTGCACCGCGCGCCCACACTTCCCTCCTGTGCAACCGCTCGCACACAGCTTTCAGCTCTCCCTTCCGTCACCGCTCGCACACAAACTTCCCTTCCCTGTGCACGCTCGCACCAGCTTCCCTTCCCTGTGCACCGCTTCGCAACACTTCCCTTCATGTGCACCGTCGCACCAGCTTCCCGTCGCTTGCCCCGCTCGCACACAGCTTCCCTTCCTGTGCACCGCTCCGCACACAGCTTCCCTCCCCTGTGCCCGCTCGCACACACTTCCCTTCCCTGTGCAGCCGCTCGCACACAGCTCCCTCCCTTGCACCGCTCCACCCAGTCTTTCCCTTCCCTTGCTACCCGTCGCACACACTTCCCTTCCCTGTGGCACCCTCGCACCAGCTTCCCTTCCCTGTGCCACCGTCGCACCACAAGCTTCCCTTCCCTGTGCACCCGTCGCACACAGCTTTCCTCCCTGTGCTACACCGTCCCGCCCACAGCTTCCCTTCCTGTGCACCCGTCGCACACAGCTTTCCCTTCCCTGTGCCCCCGTCGCACCAGCTTTCCTTCCCTGTGCCCCGTCGCACACTCTGTCCTTCCCTGTGTCACCCGTCTCACACAGCTTCCCTTTCCCTTTGCCCACGTCTGCAAACACCAGTCCTCAAGTGCAACTTTAGCAGCATTCCCTCCATTTCTGGTCCACAGCTTACCAAACCCCATATCCTTACATTTTCTGCATGCCACTTTATTGGCACCACAATGAAAGGTAAGCTCACACTGTGCAACCTTTTCTTCTATACAAAGATAACCTGGTTCTAGATACCGGATTTTGCAGTCCAGGTCTAGGTACAGAATACCCTGTATTCCAACATTAACAAGAAGAGGGCTCTTGGAGAGAATAAAGAGAAACAGTGGCTGGGATTTCTTTAGGCAGGCCTTCCGTGTTTAAAGTTCAGAATATAAACCCAACAGATGATATCCTGGCTGGTCAGGTTATTTTAAAAACATTTATTATTATTAGAGACACACACATGACACCAAGTCCAAGCAGAATTACGTGGAGCCTGCAGGGGAGGTAATAGGGGTACATTTCCCCGGCCGTTACTTCTGGTACTTAGATCCTGGCATGAAGGAAACCTGATCCGCCAACAACTCTGTTTATCTGTGCACGCCGTGACTATCAACAAACAATACAGACAGTAAAATCATTCCATACACGAAGCCGGTCACGTGCATGATTGAGGCCTCCTGCACAAGTCAACACAAAAACCTACACACGTCAAACAACGATCTTCTGATCGGAGATAATCACTAGTTATTATGTAATGGATATCGCTACAAGGCAGTTTACTACTCCTGTCCAAAAACTGCGTTCAAGTAATCAACCCCCGAAATCGCAAAATATCATGACCAACACTCCTCTGTTTGTTCCTATCTCCGTGTCTTTGCTTCTTGGTTCTCCAGTAGCAATTCTTTTTGGCCCTGAGAGCTGCAATGTGCTTGCGCTTGTGCAACTTTCTAAGAGCGTTCCGGGCTGCATAATAGGCAATGCATACACTTTTTTTTTTTTACACCAATACAGTTTTTGGGTCCTGGGGGAGGGGTTAACTGCATACAAATCTTTTACTGGAAGTTGGGTGGCGGCTTGTCCGAAGTTGCCCACAGTGACTGGTAACTGGAAGCCCACAGTGAATGGTAAATGATGCCCAACATTTGGATTCATTACAATTGCCAGCATAAGTGGATGGGGAGGAGTCGTACCTGCCTTCAGTTTGTGCATGAAAGTCATGGCTTCCCCTGCTATTTGAAGTGACCGTCCTCCCGAAAATGTGTGTTTTTATGTACAAAGCATTTATGGCCACCCTGGCATCTGGGCCCTTAGCCCCTGATGCCAGAAAAAAAAATTCTGGCCTCAAAAAAGCAACTGCTGCTTTCCCTAACGGGATTGCTTCACGTTGCCGCCTCATTTAGAGCGGCGTCCCTGTTAGGGGAACATTGCAGGAGAACCATTTGGAGCTCGATGTAAGGTCAGGCTTTTTTTATGCCCATACAAGAGTGGGGCCATAGTGGGGGGAAACCTAAAGTTTTGGGGTGCCATGCCCTTTATTGTTGGGATGAAGTGCTCGCTTTGCAAGTCATTAGCCTTTTTGCTTAGTGGTAAAGCGCAGGCAGGTGTACTAATGGATTTACTGAATAAAAACTGTTATCCATTCTAAAAATTGCTCTGAACAATTGTTTTCAATTAGATCTGTATAAAAGAGTAAAAAAGGATAAATCCATTTCGTCCTTTAATGTTTGGGAATGAAGAACTGTTTGGTTCTACGTAGATTATTAGGGCAATGCTATTATAATAACATGATGCCGTAGTACCTCTGTGATCTAAGGAGGCCATCACAACCACTTGACCGTATTGATACTAATAAGTATTAACCTACATGTTTAGTTTTTTCCACCACACGTTACAGTATTTGCCTGGGTCTACTCTCACCTCTGCAGGATGATCCTATTTGGTTCCTCTGAAGCTGGTGACTGTCCCTGATTAACAGTTTAAAAATACCGTGTAAAAGATTTCATATCCACATATCACACATATCAAACACACCACACATAATTTACATTGTGCACCAACGGCCAACCTTTGTTGCTAGTATGTATGATATATGAATATATTCGGTGTATGTTTAGCTATATGTGTATACAAATGATTAAAAATCTTTATACACACTCTATAAAATTTAGAGATGGTACAAAAAAAAAAAAAATCCTCTGAATCCTGGTCTATTGTGTCACTACACAATCCCCTAATGATATTTTACACAAGATACAGAGGGAGAAAGGGAACTAATTGGGTGTACCCCGAATAGGGATTCGAAGGGCAATATACATCCCCATCTTTTGTGATTGGTACTTGGCAGTGTCATGCTGTAGAAATCCATGTTAAAGAGACCTAACTGCAGCGTAACATCTAGAAACTGCTAAAATCCGTTCAGCCTGTGGACCTGGCAATGGTCTGGGAAAAAAGTACATTCATCCAGAAGTGTAAAAAAATAAAAACTTTCTCTCACGTTAAACTGTTTTTTCGATATTACTGCATTCTATTATTCCATGGTCACCGAATTTTTTTCGAAAATGTTAATTTTCAGAATTTCCGCAAATTATTGTAAAAATGATCACAGCAACCTGTTTACATTGTCTCGTGGAACCTGGGTAAATTGTCTGGGGAAGCAAGATAATCAGATTCTTTTCAAATCAGAATTGGTTACAAAAATAAGATTTTTTTCAGAAAAGAACACGATTGGTATACTAACAACCAATCTGAAATCTTTCTGAAAGGAATCTGAATGTAAAAATTCTGTTTAGAAATAATCTATTGTTAGTACTGTATATACTCGAGTATAACCCGAGGTTTTTTGGTTTTAAAATTAACCTAAAAACCTTGACCTTCGGCTATATACTCAGTCCAGAAGGCACTACCTTAATCCAGAGGCAGCCGCGAGTCCCGCCGGCAGTTCCCAGTAGTTCTTCCGTTGCGCGATGACTCATCATGCACGCGCGGGATGAAGTCATCGCGCCAGCGTGAAGCAAGTAATGGGAACTGCGTCCGTCCTGGGCGGCTGCTTCTGGAAATTGCAGAGAGAGATACTGAAGACCAGTACGGGTAAGTGGCTGGGGGGGGACTGGGGGTGAGGGGCTGGGGGTACTGGAGGGAGGGCTGGGGGGACCAGTATTTTTAGCTTATATCATTTTCTAAGTTGTACTAATAAGGTTCAGTCTGTTGGATTTAAAGTGATGATGAATTGGGATTTCAGAATGGGATTTTCTTCTTGGTAAGCTCACAACTAACCGGGTAGGATGAGAAAACACCAACAGTAATGAGGTAGCAAGGAACAATAACTGCCTATTAAAATGTAATCTTACTCAATCATCACAACTTATTTAAGGTATCCAGCCCCCTGAGCAAAACAACATGTGGGGCTCTAACCTAGTAGTATTGTTGAAGAGATATTTGGGTGAGTATTTGTACTATATGTGGTTGGGAACCAAGCATGCCTGGAGTTGTAGTTTCCCAACATCTACATGAAGGTATTATGGGTGGGGACAGTATGCCATATACAGTAAACCCCCAATACCTTTCTACATAGTGGTTGGAACTACACTCCCACACCAAGCATGCTGGGAGTGTGTCGTTTATCCCACATCTACACTGGAAAGGGTATTATGGTTACTGTAATACCCTCGGCTTATACTCGGGTCAAGCATCTTTTCTAATTTTTGAGGCAAAATGGTGTCCTCGGCTTATCTCGAGTATCTTCGCGTATCTACTGTATACCCTCAGATTCTTTCTGAAAGAATTCTGATTGTACTAATCATAATTGGTATACCATCAATCTTTTAGAAATAATCTATTGGTATCTAACCAATTAGACTCTTTCTGAAAATAACTGATGAAAACCAATTCTGATGGAAAGATATGTTGGTTAGTATGCACTCAATTTCCTGAACGATCTTATTGTAGCTATCCAGTATTAGATTCAGATACTTTAGAAATAAGCTTGATTGGTATCACCAAAAAAAAAACAGTTACGTCCTATTCGTTCAGACAATTAATTGATTGTATACCGTATATTACTCGAGTATAGCCGAGGTCAGTTGTGTCACCAGTGATTGTGTTGGAGAGGTATCGCTATTGTGCCAATGTGTGTTGAGAGGGATCGCTATTGGTCCAATGTGTGTTGGAGAGGGATCGCTATTGGCCAATGTGGTGTTGGAAGAGGGATCGCTATTGGCCAATGTTGGTTGGAGAGGGATCGCTATTGTTGTGTTGGAACGGATCAATGGCATGTGTGTTGGAGAGGGATCGCTATTGCCATGTGTGTTGGAGAGGTCGGAGCGTTGAGAGAACGCTATTGGCCAATTGTGTGTGGAGGGGATCGCTATGCCATGTTGTGTTGGAGATAGGGGATCTCTATTGGCCAATGTGGTTGGAGGATGCTTGGATGGTGTTGGAGAGGGATCGCTATTGGCCAATGTGTGTTGGAGAGGGATCGCTATTGGCCAATGTGTGTTGGAGAGGGATCGCTATTGGCCAATGTGTGTTGGAGAGGGATCGCTATTGGCCGACATGTGTGTTGGAGAGGGATCGCTATTGGCCATGTGTGTTGGAGATGGGATCTCTGATTGGCAATGTGTGTTGAGAAGGGATCGCTATTGGCCAATGTGTGTGGAGGGATCGCTATTGGCCAATGTTGTGTTGGAAGCGGATCGCTATTGGCCAATGGTGTTTGTGGGAGAGGATCGCTATTGGCCAATTGTGTTTGGATGAGGATCGCTATTGGCCAATGTGTGTTGGAGAGGGATCCTAAATTGGCCAATGTTTGTGGTGGAGAGGGTCGCTATTGGCCTGTGTGTTGGCGAGAGGGATCGCTATGGCCCATGTTTGTTGGATGGAATCGTCTATTGGCCATATGTGTTGGAAGAGGGATCGCTATTGGCCATGTGTTGGAGAGGATCGCTATTGGCCAAGATTTGGTTGGAGAGGCGATCGCTATTGGCCAATTTGTGTTGGAGAAGGGATCCGTTCTATTGGCCAATGTGGTTGAGAGGCCGCTATTGGCCAATGTGTGTGGAGAGGGGTCGCTATTGGCCAATCGTGTTGGAGAGGGATCGCATTGGCCAATGGGAGGGCGCTATGTCAATGTGTGGAGAGGGATCGCTATTGGCCAATGTGTTGGAGAGAATCCTTGCAATTTTTGGAGATCCATGCCATGTGTTGGAGAGGGATCACTATTGGCCATGTTTGGAGAGGGATCTGCCATGTTGAATGTCACTTGGCCAAGTGTGTTGGAGAGGGATCGACTATTGGCCAATGTGTTGGAGAGGGATCGTATTGGCCAATGGTGTTGGAAGGGGATCACTTTCCATTGTTGAGCAGGTGTGTTGGCGTAGGATACTGCTGTGTTGGAGAGGGATCACTATTGCCAATGTGTTGGAGAGGGATCACTATTGGCCAATGTGTTGGAGAGATCACTATTGGTCAATATGTTGGAGAGTGATCACTATGGTGAATGTGTTGGAGGAGCACTATTGTCTTGAGGCCTATAAAGACCCAGACTGTCAGTGTTTCAATCGTATTACATTTATCAGTTTAGGACACAGGTTCAATGCTTCTATGGGGTCTATTGGGTAATAATGGAATCAACCATTACAAACTCACTTCTTGTCTCAGAAAATGGAGATGGAGATGTTTTTCCTTTCAGTCCCCCTATCTATAGCCTGGGATACGCAACCAGTACTACACTCGCCCACATTCCTCTACAAGCACTCTGTCGTTAGGGAATTCAAACTACAACTCCCAGCAATCCTCTACAAGCACTCGGTAGTTAGGGAATTCTGGGAGTTGTAGTTTCCAAAACATATGGAGATCTACTGGTTGCCTATCACTGATATATAGATATCTCTTACAGTCCAGCAAACAGCAGCTCTCCTTTGTTTCTATTGAGAGGGGAGGGGTGGGGTGAGAGATTTGTCACATCCTTTGTAAAACATGTGACAGTAAGTCTTGCAACTTCCTACTAACACAATTTTTGATTGGCTAAAACGGCTATCAATCTAATATTAAAGGGACAGTTCAGTTGAAATGATCAATATTTGTTAAATTGTTAGTTTGTGTAATGCCTTCTTAGTTATTCTACATATTCTCTTCCATTTTGAAAAATCAGTTGATTTCACACCCTTTGCTGTTCCCTGCTGTTGACATTAGTGAGCTGACATTTCAGGTTCTAATGGTCCCTCTTCTTACCAGGATGCACCACTTCCTTGGAATGTTCCTAACAGTAATTTCTACTTATTGGCTGTTGGATGGGTCACACATGCTCAGATCTCTTCTGAGAAACTGAATCAACCCAGGCGCTGGGTCAAGGGCAAAACCATAACGGTCTCTATAACAGGAAGTCAGTATTTCTGTGATTTATACACAGACAAAATGCCGAACTGGCAGATTAAGGCCATTGGGATGACAAAATACTGCTCTTTTTTCTCAAAAGCATATGTGTTTGCACTGAACTTACCCTTTAAGCACACCATTGGATACAACACTAAAATGGAAGTGATAAATATGTTCCTTTTTAAGCTTACATTGCCTCCCAGTAAAACTTCCTGGGATGTGGCTTAACAGTTCATTTTGAAGATTCCATTCCAAAACAGGAGTGGGGACTATGCAAGTACTTTTATTTATTTATATATTTTGCTTTATTTACATTTCTCTATACTTTAATGTCATTACTACAGGTAATCACCAGGTGACCAGGTGATCAGGATAGAGACACGACAGGCACAGAGGGATAGAGACACGACAGGCACAGAGGGATAGAGACACGACAGGCACAGAGGGATAGAGACACGACTGCACAAGGGATAGAACCGCCAGCACAGAGTGGATAGAGACACGACAGGCACATAGGGTAGAGACACGACAGCACGAGTGGATAGAGGACACGACGGCACAGAGGGATAGAGACCGACAGGCAGAGGTGATATACAGACACAGAGGACAACCTCACAGAGGGATACCAGACACACAACGCCTACACAGAGGATACAGACACGACAACGCACAGAGACAACCATAGAAGATAGAGAACAACGCATAGAGAGACACGGCACTCATATAGGGATAGAGACACGACACGCATAGAGGGATAGAGACACGACATATAGAAGATAGACGAGATAGAGACAGACACATATAGAGGGATAGCCACATATAGAGGGATGAGAGTAGAGACACAGCTATAGAGATAGAGACAATATAGAGGATAGACCATATAGAGGATAGACCACATATAGAGATAAGAGTACACATATAGAGGGATAGACACATATAGAGGTAGACACATCTAGATGTAGAGAAATATAGAGGATGGGAAATATAGAGGAATAGACACAGCCACTAATATAGAGAAGAAATATAGAGGATAGGACATATAGAGATAGACACATATAGATAACACATATAGAGGTAGACACATATAGAGAGATACACGCATATAGAGGATAGATACAGACATATAATAGGATAGACATCATATAGAGGATAGACACATATTAGAGGATAAGAACGAACTAATCAGAGATGACAGAGAACACATTACGAAGGAACTATAGAGACATATATAGGGATAGACACATATAGAAGGATAGACCCATAGGTAGACATTAAGATTACTTAATGATCCATACTGTATGTGATATGTCCGAGAGCTAGCAATCCATGTACCAGTCTACACTGGGTAATATATATATATAACCAATAGCACTGTACTTAATGATCCAGAGCTAGCAATCCGTGTACCAGTCTACACTGGGTAATATATATATATAACCAATAGCACTGTACTTAATGATCCATACTGTATGTGATATGTCCAAGAGCTAGCAATCCGTGTACC